>JABUQX010084824.1:0-7500 GCA_015478945.1 Trachelipus rathkii | reverse complement strand
ATATCCTGTATTTTTCATAAAAATCAGTGTGAGCCCATCTGGCTACTACACCCTCAATTACCCTTTTAAACAACAGTGTTCTCTAAAATACATAAAGAAATCGGGAAAGGAAATAATTAACTCATTATAAACTTTAACAAGCGGTAACATCCCAATAACAGCTTGAGCTATAGGCGTATATTATTATTTTGAAGCGCGACTATTGTAGTTACAATCTGCCATATTAGGCCTAATTGCAACTTGGCGTATTAATACTCTATTTAGGTTGAATCATAAAAAATTCAGAGTATTCACAAATTTTTTAATATTTAAATTTTTTCACATAAAAAAATTTTGATACACTAGACTAGCAATTAATGGATTTTAGAAACCCTCAAAACAAGATACACACAAAATAAAACCAACTTGTACAAGTGTGGGAGAATTTCTACATCTCGCTTCCTTTGATTCGTGTTAATTTACCCACAAAGATGAAAACGTTCGTTATATGACAAACCACAGCCGAACCCAGAACTCGCCAAAATGACCATCCCACACATGCAGAGTTCGGCTCTGGTTTTCAAAAGTTCGGCGAATTCACGCATGTGTGTGGCTGTGTGCCGACCTTATTCACGCAGGGAGGACCAGCAGCATTATAACTGATATGCACAATAATTAAAAATAAAAATTAATTAACACGGCAAAATTAATTGCCCAAGTGTAATAATAAAAGCAACCAAAGACAGGTCCAACCAACTTAGTGAATTAGCTGTAGGTAAATCAAAACTTGAACATGAACAAACACAAATCGTTCATTCAACCTTCCAAAAGAAACGTCGCAAGATCCTAACCCCTGTCACCCAGCTCAGATGTGACTGCCCTCCATCGAAGATGAAGATAGCTCCAATAATAGGAGCCGAAAACATCCGCCACAAAGACCAATCTCCTCCGACTCTCATTCTGTCGCAGACATACCACCATATATAAAAAAAAAATTTAAAATCATTTTTATTTTTAACGGGTATATTAGCCCCATCATAGTGTTGTGCCTGTTTCTCATCTCTTAAAACCTTCAACGAGTTCCAGCTGCACCATCAAGCATCCAACTCCACGTCACAGATATCAAATAGGGATGCCGCAAAGAGGACCGATATATAATCGATATTGAAATTTTATGTATTCGATAGTATCGAAAAGATATCGGTTATATTTTATCGATATTGTGATCGATATTTTATTTTCATGTCGAATCAACGATATATATTTTTTTTTACTTTAAAATTAAGCAGTTTTCTTTTCATTAAAGAACATTTAAAAGCAAAAATTTTGTTATATTTTCAGGCGCGTTGAATGTTGGCGGAATTTGTCTGACTTAGAAGGAGGAAGGAAATGAGGTTTCAGCTGATTCATACAAGAGAAAAGTAAAGCAATAGCGGAAGAACAAATTTCATAAAATATACCTATTGCGTATGTTACTTTTCAAATTAGATATATATATATAATAATAATACAGGACAATACTAGTTTTGATATGAAGGTTAAATCTTTAATTAAATTTAATTTAATCTGAAATTAAAATGTTTAAGTTTATATGCGAAGAAATTCTACTTTATCGAAATCTTATTCCCTCTGTAAACCACCGCCACCTTGCTAATTAGACCATGATTAGTGTTTTAACTTTAAAAGATTACGATATATTATAGTAAATAAAGTATAATTATATATAATATATAATAATAATAATATAATATATTATATAATAATATATATATATAATATATATTATATATATATATATATATAATATAATATTATATATATATATAACTATATATATATAATATTATTAGCAAGAGGCACTCATCATACTCGTGGCTTAGCATCGACTTAAATTATAGAAAACGATCGGATCTTTTACAAATTTCATAAATAAAAGATAACAATTTCTGCTTAGTAAAAAAAAAGCTAGAATGGAAAATATTAAGTACAGTATAAAATATTATGTAAAATTTCATCAAAAAGTTTATAGATTTCAATAATTAAAAAGGCGAACTCTTCGTGTCAATGGGAATAGCGATTGATGTGTGTGGTGTTGAATTTAGAGCATAAAATTTTTCTTTAATATTGTTGCCTTTGAATTCTTCTTAGTTAATTCTCTTTATGTATAAATTCGGCGAGACTACATTAAATTTATTATATATATTATAATAATATATATATAATATATACTATTATAATATAATAATTATATATATATATATATAATATACTAATATATATATATATATTATATATATATATATATATATATATATATATATTATATATATTCTATACGTATCTATATACGAGAAGTTTATATATAAGACGTATAAAGTATATTCTGAAAATAAAATATTAAAAACTTCTATTTCATTTTTCACCCTTAATTATATTATACATTTAATAATATTGAAAGGACTATTTTTGAAAAATTTTATATTTTTATTTAACTAATGTCCGTAAGTGTAATTATGACTTAAAATCTCGAATTATAAACTTTATATGTAAAAAAGAAAGTATTATTTTCAGTAAATACATTTCAGAAACAATGACTCTCTCTCTCTCTCCTCTCATATAATTATATAATATATATATATATAATATATAAATATATATTATATAATTATAATATTATATATATATATAATATAATATATATATATATATATATATATATAATATATATATTAATAAATATTATATATATAATATATATAATTAATATATATATTATATATATAAAAATATATATAATATAATATATATATATATATAATTATATTTATATATATATATATTTATATTATATATATAAATATATATATATATATTATAAATATATATATAATATATATATATAACATATTTTTCATCCGATATATGATATTTTTCATGATTTTGACATTTGATTATTTTAAATTATTTTTTAACAATTTTGCATCATATCAATTAATTTTTTTTATATATCGATCCCATATATCAAACTACCGCCGTTGGACCCTTGCCTGTCAAGTTCTGATATTTCCAATATACAGCCTGTAGTAACCATATTAAATTCTTTATTAATTTTTTTAATTTTCATTATATTATTATTATTATATTATTAATTATATTATTATTATTATTCATTATTATTATTATTATATTATTTAATATTATATTATTATTATTATTATTATTATTATTATTATTATTATTATTATATATTATATTATTATCAATTTTATTAATATTATATCAATTTATTATTATTATTATATTATTTATATTATTATTATTATTATTATTATTATTATTATGATTATTTATTTGATTATTCTTTATTATTATTATTATTATTATTATCTATTTTATTATTATTATTATTAATATTTATTATTATTTCCCCTGCCTTGGATTACTAAACACAGTATTACCACACCCTCTTGTGCTGAGAAACCCTGTACATCAATCAAAAAAAAAAATTAAATATATATATTAAATATATATATACTACTGATATATAATATATATATTATATATATATTAATATAATATATATTATATAATATATATAGTATATAATATATCATATATATATATATATAATATAATTATATATATATATATATATATATAATATATATATAATATATAATAATATATATATAAGTATTAACAAAAATTATTTATAGCAGCAGCCTCCTTTTAAGCTTTGTCCTAGCTCCTTGACTCTCGGAACTATGATATTGAGACGCGATTCGCTATTAGTGCCTCCGTCGCTCCCCATTTCCATTCCCTTCTTTCCCCAACTCCATCCTCACTTAACTTTTCCGCATTTCCCATGTCTACCTCCTCGCGATCTATACATCTTCAACCCTTCTTTAAGTTAAACGATTTCCTTGACCTTGTTTGAACATCGCCGAAGTCGATCCTGCGATATTCGAGAGTTGTGAATGCTCTCCCAGAGTCTTGTCTTACCAAAATCAGAGACGGCTTAGCAGAAACGAGGACTTCTTCCACCCCTTACACCGCTCTCCAAGAACTCATTATCGCCGCTTGGCCCCCACTAGGGAGGAACGGGTAGAGAAGCTGCTTAGAGGCATCGCCCTGGGCGATCAAAAACTATCGGAGTTGATGACGAGAATGCTGGGTTTGTTGGGTGGAACACCATCCCCACGAGAGGAACAAATCATTCGCACACTCTTCCTTCAGAAGATGCCCGCCCGGCATCACAGTGTACTGCAATCATTGGATCCGACTTTGTCCCTCACTGACTTTGCCGCTACAGCAGACAGAGTTTTGCGCCCTCTGACGGAACCTTTGGTCCCCAACGCCTACGCTGTTTCCTCCGTTCCTCTTCCCTCTTCAACTCTTGCACCTCCTCCACCACCTGCGCCTCCCGCTCAACACATTCTTCAGTACTCTAACACACCTCCCACTCTTCCTCCCGCGCAACCAGCTGCGCCTCACGCCCAACACTTTCCCCAGTACTCTACCACCGCCTCCGCTGCCCTTCCTTACCCACCTTCTGCACCCTTTCCAACTCCTCCTCCTTCTTCTCAACCACCCCATCCTCCCTACTCCCATGCTTTGCTTTCGCGGTACACCCTTCTACTGCATCTTCGATGCCTGGATATCGGTTTTAGAATCGGGCATGGCTGAAATAAAATCTGCTCTTCTCTCCCTCACTATGGCCAGTAATAATAACACCTTTCTCTCCCGTGATCGCACTCCTTCCAACTTTCGTCCTTCTCGCGGTCCTCGTTCCCCCTAGGCTTCTTCCTCCCGCCAGCGTCAGTATCCTCATGGGTACTGTTAGTATCACCATACTTTCGTATGGACGCCAAGAAATAGCGATCCCCTTGCCCACTCCACCAGGGAAACTCAGTAGCAGGTCCGTCGTAGGAGCAACGGGAGATGCTGACTCTTTTTCTTCTTCTCCTCCTACTGCACAGGATGTTCTTCTTATCTACGATCATTCCTCTAAACTTTCCTTCTTGATTGATCTGGGCCAGCTTTCTGGTTCCAGGACCCTCTAGGACTCTTGCTATCCCTCTTTCTGGCCGTTAACTTTTCTGCTGCCAATGGCTCTTCCATCCCGGTATATGGAGAGCGTTTGTGCACGTTGGATCTTTTTCTCTCCGCCGCAATTCACGATGGTTCTCGTCGCTAGTGAACAGCCCATCCTCGGTGCTGATTTTCTCTCACATTTTAATCTCTCATGGTTGACCTTCGGCAATCACGTCTGTTGACGATGATACTCTCTTATACTCCCTTTTACTATTGGCTTCTGCTCAAAGGGTTTCTTCTATGATTCCTCCAAATTCTTCCGTGTATTCCTCCCTTTCTTACCCTCCTGCAGAAGGAATTTCCTTCTTTATTCATCCTTGCTCTGCCGACATGCCAGTTAAGCATTCTAGTCGAACACATATTGAGACAGTGGTCTTCGACTTCTTGCCGGGCTCGTTCGTCTTCCACCTGATAAGGCTTAAGGCCGACAATCTCGAGTTTGAGCACATATACAGCGAGGTATTGTGCGCCCCTCAAAAGAGTTGTCGTCTATCTCCACTACACATCGTTCCTAGGACTACGGGGGAACTGGAACCCTGTGGGTGACTTTTAGGGCCAGAATGCTCCACGATCCACATCGCTATCCGTCCACACACAATACAATCTTTACACCTCGCCACCTCGCCTGCAACACTATCTTCTTCTCTGGACTTAAATTCGGGCATACACCAGCCCGATGCCGGTGACGTCCCCCAAGACAGCTGTAATCACCCCGTTTGGCCTTTTCGAGTATAGAAATCTTTCTCCTGAGATGCGCCCGCTCAATCGTTCAACGCTTCATGAGACTCTATTCTTCGTCGTCTCCGTCTTGCCTGGGTTATGTAATGCATCCTCTCGTTTCTCCTTCTCTCTGAAAAACATGGATCACTAGTGCCGTCTTTCAGAGGTTGGAATGATGCGAATTCATCTCAATCCTACTAAGTGCGTATTTCGTCTTCTCTCACCTTCCTGGGTCACACAGTCTCGGCCGAGGGGTATTTGCCCCTTTAGACCAGGTGAATATCGCGCCTCTTCCTCTCCCCACAGAACCCAGAGCAGCTTCGTACAATATCTAGAGAATGATCACTCTACACATATGTTTCTTAAATCACGGCAGCCCCTCTATAGGCCTTGCTTACCGCATCATTCGTCCTAAACAGCAGGCAGGCACAACAAAAGTCGACTGGTCTCCGGCAGCAGAGTCTGCTTTTGAGTCCAAAGAAGCCCTCGCCTCCCCCACTCTTTTAGTTCATCCCACGATACCCACCAGCGAAGGCAGTAAGCCCCCGATTTCGCTGTGTTGCGGTCTTCAGCAGTTCAAAAGCGTGAATGTGCCACTAATTCTTTCTTTTCACGCAAAGCTCGAACCCGCTGAAACAAGTATATTGCTTTCGTCGGGCAGTGCTGCCATGGTATCTTCATGTTCCCATTGAGGTACTTTTTTGAAGGGACGGGAGTTCATATCCTGACTCCGACACATAAAGCAATAACCTTGCTATGCTTCACGCACGTAAAGACATTCCCCCCCGTGAAGCCGTTCATCTCGATTTTGTTCCCAAGTATTACCACGACATACGTCACATCTCCGAGTGATAATTCACCGCTGATACTCTTCTCGGATTAGAAAAACGCTCTATTCCCATCCTGAACATTGATTACGCAGCCATGGCCACGTGCCAGGGAGCAAGACAATATCGATCTTCAGCAGGACCATTCCCTACAGTTGCAGGGATCAATTTCAGGCAATAGAAGAGACTCATTTGCGACATTCAACAAGACCATCCTCTCCTTTCGATTCACAATCTCTTTCGAAAGCGTTCTTCTGCAACTCCATTCGCTTTCACACCGCGTCGAGGCTTCACGCAAACTGTAACAAGCTCCTTTGTGTGCCAAAGTTAACGCCGACGTTAGAATTGGTCGCCTTGCATGTTGTCACGCTCTAAGGTCGCAAGACACACTTAAAACTCCTTAGCACCTTCTTGCCCCTGGTCAACGTTTGAAGAGTTTCAACATCGACATGTTGACCTCTCCACCATTCTCATGCATGCGATCATATCCTCATACGTATCGATAGTTCACTCTGACCGACTATCCCTCTCTCTCTTTGCTACTGCCGAATCTATAGCTGAACCTTCTTGTCCATTGGATCTCTCAGTTTGGCATTCCTCTCTCGGTTACGACGGATCAAAGTCGAATTTCAATCCTTCTCTGAAAGATTATGCGTTGCTGTTCTGAGAAATCCATACACCACTTCCATCCTATCTCGAATCTGCATTTGTGAGACGTTCCACCTCAATTTAAAGCCCCTCTCATGCACATCCACAACCAGAACACTGACTGAAGCTCTCCCTCTTGGTTATGCTAGTATACGCACGCCGTTGAGGAAACCTCAGTATTCACCACAAAACCTCCGTAGTGCTCTACCCTTCGCCTGCCGACCGACACAGA
>JABUQX010084823.1:60000-70455 GCA_015478945.1 Trachelipus rathkii | reverse complement strand
TATATTTATATATATATATATATATATATATATATATATATATATATATATATATATATATATATATATATATAGAATATATATATATATATATATATATATATATATATATATATATATATAATATAGTTATTATTGTTATTATATATATATATATATATATACATATATATATATATATATATATATATATATATATATATATATATATAGTATATATAAATATATATATATATATATATATATATATATATATATATATATATATATATATGTATATATATATATATATATCAGAGCTGGGCGCGCCTATAATTTTTTGAGTGCGCCTGCGCCTATGCCGGTTTCTGACCTAGTGCGCTCCAAGCGCCTATGCGCCTATATTTTTTGTTCACATCAATGCCAGCGCCTTATGCGCCTTTGGTGCCCTGACTTCTGCCTGCTGCAGATGTTTCGCTAAATTTATTCTGCAAACTTTAGTAAGATAATAAAAGCATGCATTTATAAGGAAGAAAACATTGGCTTTCATATTTTTTGTAATTTAAAAACACCGTAAACCAATATTCTATTACCGCCTTCTTCCTCCCTCCATGTTCTGGTGGTCCCGCTCTTCATGTGAGTGTTCCGGCACGAGCGCGTGAAAGCAGTTAAAAAATTTTCTTTTAGAGCTATAGTTTGCCATTCTATTGGAAGTTAAGAATACTGAACTAGTTATATATATATATATAAGATATGGTAGGAGAGATATATATATATAGCATAGAGAGAGTGTAGGTGTAGGAAGAAAGAGTATAGTTATGGTGGCGTTATGTGGTGTGCAGTGGTGGCAGCAGGTGGCAGGTGGTGAGGTGGTGGCACAGTGGTGCAGAGGTGGAGTGGCAGGAGGCAGGGTGTGGCGGCAAGTGTATATGTACTTGGCTAATTGCTTTAGAATGATACAAGTTTGCCACGCTTCTAAGTTCTAAATTTTAAGGGTAAAAAAAAATGCTTTGTTCCTGTTCATAGGCGCGGCTATAGGCGCAGAGAATTGGCTGTGCGCCTTTGCTTAGTCCGCCTTTTTAAAAATTGTTGCGCCTTTGCGCCTACAAATTGATAGTGCGCCATAGGCGCAACTCGGTGGCGCAATGCCCAGCTCTGATATATATATATATATATATATATATAGTATTTATATATATATGGGTTCGATATATATATATATATATATATATATATATATATATATATATATATATATATATATATATATATATATATATATTAAATGAATGTATATCACAGGAGATTTTTATTTCCATCAAAGTGGATTCGGGAACATTTGGATTATTCATGTATGCTGAAGAATAACCGGATGCTCTAACCACTAGCCATCCACTTCCCCATAAAAGAACGCTTCCAAGCGTAGTTTTTAGTGCCACCCCGGTTTTCTTCTTCATCCCATAATTTACCAGAAACCCCGTAATCCATCCCACCCCCTAAGTCACCAATTTTCCAACCCCCCTGACAAAGATAATAAAATCCCTTCACCAGCTCAATTTATTACAACATCTCTACAAAATATTATCTCCCTCTCCTCCCCAATAGGGTCATCATGGATTATCCATACACATCTAACCAACACATATCTTCAAAACCGCCCAAATAATTTATTAAACACCCCCTCCCCAAAACCTTCCCCTAGAGAAAACATGGTCCAGAAAGGCCTAACTGGGACTCCTGCCCGAGCAGATCAGGTCACCACCCAAAACTCATGCAATAATATAGATTCAAACTAGATAATGTCACTTCCCCCACTTGTGTCTCCAGATGCTATAATTTCCACATACGTTTGAGCACCCCTTCGGGGCGTCACTTGACGTTCCGCGCCGACTTCTATACTTCTTCTCAGACCGCAGCAACGCCTATGGCGGCAGCCGGCTTCCTGGAGGCAGCCAGGGGCAGAAGTAAGTATATATATATATATATATATATATATATATATATATATATATATATATATATAGAAAAGAGTATATATATATATATATATATACATATATATATATATATATATATATGCTATATATGGCATATATATATGTTATATACCTGCAGGGGGTATTTTCTTATTATGGTGTTATGCTCTTGGTATACAACCTGGAGCATGACATAGTGATAAGAACCAATACTTGGGGTTGGGGTCCCTTGGGGCATCCCTCCGGGCCCCAGCGCTCTAATATGTGTATTTTGTGCATTAGTATTTATCACATACGTTATCTTTTCAGCCTTCATACATTCCTATCATTTTTCATATTCTCTTCTGTCTTTCCAATCTACTCTTCCACCAATACTTTATCTTTTTTTTTTTTTCCCCAGAGAGGTAGATGAACGCTTCTATTGACACCTCTTATGGTAGCGGCACCCAAAGCATCATTCAGCTGAAGTGGAAATCATGTCACCCACTGGATTCGGTGCACGAACTACCACCAGGCTTGGATCTTTTCCCTGACTCCTCTGTAACATGTATACAGTTAGACTCCCCTGCTGCGAGTGTCTCCCGGGCAAACCTCATGTAGAATTTGACAACTTGAGCGAGGAACCCTTGATTTAACATACCCATACAAACCTTAATTCATTCCTGACTCCTGATAGATTTAACTGATTATCGTAGCGAACCGCATGATATATGTTAGCAGAAGAATTTCACACATTCCCTGTGAAACACCACTTTACAAAACTGTGGCGGACCTCAACAGTGCTCTTTTCCTTAAATGCCCGTCTAATGTATTTTGAACAGCGATGATGCTTCGAGTTACAAAACATACAAAAATTGAGCAGAAGAGATGCCATACCAGCTCATTATCAAATATCCCCAGATCGGCGCAACCTATGCACTGTAATTGTTCCGCCTCTTTTCAACCCACCGGACACAACTCCATTCCATCTCCTAATCCCACCTGAGACTCCGTTAGTTACTGTAATCTGTTGCCTACTGTCATACGTTGATCTTGTCCAGATAGCTCAAACAAACAGCCTAATCCACCCTGAAATGGCTGCCTAACAGCCTGTACCCCGAGTGCTATTTCTTTTCAACCCACCAGAGTGAACAGGGGGTGTCTGACTTATCCACATAGATTGAGAACATTTGCCAAAAATCCTGCCTCCATACCTCCCGACAGAGTCACCAACCCCAACAAGAGGCCTGCGTCTTGTCCCCTAATCTGCCCTACCATCACCCCAACCTGAAAAGATGTCCCTAAACAGGAATACAAGATTACACCAGGTAAAGATTACCCGCTAAAATATAAACATCTAATGTTAAAGACACATCGACCTGAGATATAAAAAAAATTGTACCCCCAAAAGAGACCTCGTCACAAGTTAATTTGTATAAAGCATTGTAAAGACATCAGTAGATTAAAAATTTCAAAGCCACCACAGCTGTCGAAAAGCACCACCCAATCCTCTGTTAGCTTGCAGGATTTCTGAGTTCTCTGTATCCTCAATAATGTTTTTATTCGAATTTAATATCTCAGCACTCCCTAATAGGGATTCTATGCCTTAGGGCTTAGCGGATGAAATGGATTATAGTTCCCAAATAGAGCTTGATGTGACGACCCACTCTCTTTCTAATGCTTCCTGTGCTTCCGAGGGAGGTGAATGGAAGACCGTTCAACGTAAACACCACAAATGCTCCGGGTTAGTTCTGTGGATCTGTTGGCGGCAGGAAAGAGGACCCAAAAATACTCCCATTTTAACCCTCAAATTATGATACAGTCTCCCAAAATAACCCACCTGATGACTCACTGACAAAGTCTCCAACATCAGACTTTCGTAACCCAACGGATCCCAATATCGCAACTCCAACACCCTCTCAAAAAGATGACACTTTTCCGCAACATTCTTCCTCCCGTTTCCATGAAAGCCCCATATTCTCCACATTTTTTCTGGGATTCGCCTGCTTGGCAGATACTGATATCACTCCCATTCCCAAACATGAGCACCCTGGTTGCTCTTCCAACGACCAACCAAGTCCACATAATAACATGGACTTGGTTGAACTCAACTTACTTCGCATTCATGGCGAAGTCCCTTCACCAAATACCACAGAAAACCCTCCCCCCCAAAAAAAAATCGGTCATCAATCAAAATCTCTGTCAGTGACGGTCCTTACCACCAGATTTTAGTGTTCCTCCCCGTCATCCGTCTCAATCTTCCTCCTCATCTGTATCCACCTTCAATATTATCCCTAGCCACATAGATTGAGACAATTGTATCAAAAAGACTATCCTCATAATATTTTCGAGAACAATATAGCATCGCTCACCTTCTTCACGCAATAAATTGTTGTGGCTACAATCCTCACTTTGAAGAACTTTGTCTAACCAGACTAGAACACATTCAAGACAAAGTGGGAATGTTTAGTAGAATTTCAACTGAAACACGCACTGCCTTCCGAACCGTCGGAATAAACGCCGTTAACTTCTAAGTGGAAAGAGCACAATGATAGAGGAGACGAGGAATTCCTCAGTATCCTATTCTCCAGTCCCTTCTTCAAAACTAGATCTCATGAAAAAGGGCATGTATCCATTTGTCCATCGGGACCCACTGTTTGTCTGATCTAATGGCCTCAGTAGAGCTGCCACACCAAACTTACTGACCTTAATCAACAGCTCCACTCCGGTTGTTATATTGGGAGACTTCAATCTTCCTTACCCTTATAGGGAAGACCTATTACCATAACTCCAAGCTCTCTGATCCTTGCTGAATCTGTCTAACCACCTTTTTCATCTGATGTTTATAACACAGGGACTATCGACATATGAACGTTTGTAGATATACGATCTCTCCATCCCTGCATGTTGATATTTCCTTTGCTCCCATTATCTTATGGGACTTTCTCCCCACCCTGGTCCCTGCTTGATTACTATACAACACCTTTACACCCACAAGCATTAAATTGAACCACCCTGGCCTAATGCTAACCCACCCAGCTGGCGTTATGACCAGAGCGGTGAGTACCCTTCATCAGGCGTAGCTGGTCCCATTTCCTCTTCCTTCACAAGTGCTTTTGACTTGATGATGCTCTTAACTTCTTCCAGCAAGTTATCATCACAGGCGGAAGCTTGCGTTGCGCGATCTTCGGCAGGTAGTCGTTCTTAAACCTTTTGGTGAAGAACCCAAGAGTATGCACAGACCTGGTGTGCGAAAAACCGTTTAAGGCAAAAGACCCCGCATCACTCAAACATGATTATTTTTAAAGTAGCCGCAGCGAGCTCGTCGAATTAATCGTCAAACACGTAAGCAATACTGAACTTATACTTCGACTGTCAACTCCACAACTCCCCCTTTCTGGTGTGGAGTTTTGTAACAGAAATACCCTGCCGTTCTATCACCCACCACAGTCCTCGTTGCGGGCCTGATATACCGGATACGATCTCGTTCAACGCTGTTGCAGATGATTGATTATTTAGTCTTGGCCAGCCACTCTGATCTCTTTTTCTATCCTGAAGCCTTTTCAAAATTAAGAATTACCACTAAGTCTCGCCAGACTTTTCAACAGCGAAAGCGGGGAAGATCATACCTATAATCGTCGTTTTTTTACACTTGCAGAGTATCAACTGCACTGGCGAATAGTAAAGACGGTGCCCTTGGCTCCAGATATGATTTCATACATAATTAATGTCTGTTATATTCACCCATCTGCATCGCTTTTTTTCTGGATCTGTATAGCATAATGAAATCGAAATTCCAAACCTGGGAAAGACCTGAAGTTTGGCGATCACCAAAGACTTCGATTTCTGCTGACTTGTCATATTTGTAAATTAATGGAGAAAATGGTTTCAGGCCGTCTTCTCCCTGTTTTGGAGAGTCGCCAGGCTTTTCAAACTCCAGTTTGGTTTCCGCAAAATCGTTCGACCGCGGATTCCTTGTTAAAACTGGACCATGACATCCGGGAAGCCTCAACTGTGGTGGATGGTTCTTGCGCTTTTGATCTTCAAAAGCTTATGACACAAGGTGGAGAACTTCCGGGGACCTTGAAAACTGGATTCTCCTTTAACCACTCTCTCAGCTCGAGAACAGTTCTCTTTATTATGCCTTCTGTCAAATAGATCCATCCAGGCTCGGTGCTC
Organism: Trachelipus rathkii; assembly: GCA_015478945.1. NCBI lineage: Eukaryota > Metazoa > Arthropoda > Malacostraca > Isopoda > Trachelipodidae > Trachelipus > Trachelipus rathkii. The sequence goes on along the minus strand of JABUQX010084823.1, from coordinate 64,342 downwards.
TTTTGTTCTATCACGCCACTTTACTCTGGATGAAGGCTTTCTGCAGGGCAGCTCCTAAGTGTAATACTACTGCTCTCTGGATCTCAATGACATCACATTTTTCTATCCCATAGAAGATCAATTTTTCTCCCTATGTTGATGACCGGTGCCAGGCTGCTATTTCTTGAACGACAACTTCAACTAGCTATTGAGAATATATCACAATTCCATTTCTCACCCACAAAAATCTCAGCCGTATTTTTTTAGTAAAAAAGAAATCGATGAAACTGCTCACATTCCCTCCCGCAGAACCAATCCTGTTATGTTTAAGTTATTCCTGGAAGTCATGTCGCAAAATTTCTGAGACCATTATAGATTACCTATCTACCATACGCACCACACATTAAAACTCCTGAAATGACTTTGTCATCGCGTGCTGAATCTGATACGTCACCTCACCTAAAAATCTTAGGGTGCTGATCGCAAGTCCCTTTTACGTCTCTACATCACCTAATCCCATCGAAGCTGGACTATGGCTGCTTAGTATATGGTCAGGCCTCCCCAACTCTACTACACCTGTTAGATCCCATCCAAAACGAGGCGATCCGTATTTCCACTGGAGCTTTCCGATTGTCTCCCCGGGTGAGCTTCCTTGAAGTTGAATCCGATGTGTTGACACTTTCTTCGAAAGGAATACATCATGTGCACAAGTTATCTTAGCTTTCAAACCCCAATACCGATTGCTCTGGCACCTATTCTGCTGGAGATACCTCAGAATCCTAATTACTGGCCATTTGCTAACACAGTTTATAACATCCTTAACTTCCTCAACATCCTTTGCAAAAAGGCGCTCGTTCTTCATATAAAGGAGGGTCTACACCTTGGCTATTCTCTGCTCCCACCATCTGCCTGACCCTGACCTCTCTCTCCAAATCTAGTCACTCCGATGCCTTGTTAAAGGTATCATTCTTATCTCATTCCGCAGTTCACGGTGGATCTACTCCAGTGTTTACTGACGGCTCTAAAACATGGGACAGTGTGGGTGCATCTGCTGTTTTCCCTGATAGCAACCTTTGTCACACCCTTCCCCCTTATGCTTCAATTTTTACGGCAGAATTAATGGCTATAATGATTGCCATCTCTCGAGTTTTATTCCTTAACCAAGACCACTCTTATATCATTTATTCAGGTTCGCTCAGCTCCCTCCAAGCGCTTAAAGCCTCCTATTCTAAAAAACAATGATATCCGCTGTACAACAATTTCTTCGGCTGCTCCATTTTCGCAAGAAACAAATTACCCTATGCTGGATCCCCTTTCTCGTAGAGCTAACTGGCAATGAAATTGCGGACAGAGAGGCCAGAATGGCCGCCTTCTCTTTCTGGAGCTGTTTTAAGTACCTTACGGATGCCATTCGATAAGGTCGCCTCCCATCAACTGATTATTATCCTGCTCTCCGACAAGACTTCCGGTCTTACTGGCAGGAATGTTGGGCGAGTGATCAGCGAGGGGCGAAGCTTAGAAGTGTAAAGCCGATAATTGGTGAGTGGTCTTCCTCTCACTGACGGAAGCGCTTGCACGAGGTGTACTTGCACGCCTCAGCATTGGCCACATCAACATCACTCACAGACACTACATGTCACGGGATCCCCCTCCCATTTGCAAATTTTGCCGTCGCCATGCCCTGCAATCTGTTCACCATATCTTCATTGATTGCCCTCAACTGGACCCCATTCGCCGTCGTCATTTTCCTACTCTATGGTCCATAACACCTTCTAAAAGGTTATCCCATATCTTGTCTGAATCCTCCCACTTTGATAGTAACTATCTTCTCCTATCTCCAGGAACTAAATATTCTCAACAACATTTAATTTTGTTATGTAACATCAGGACTATATATAATGCAAGGACATCTTTTTATTTTTTTTTTTGACTGAATATTTATTTCACCATCTAAATTTTCTTTTACGACATTTAAAATAGTATGAGCCAGGACTCACCTATGGAGTTGATTATCTCAACCGTGTATTTGCTTTCCCCAGGGCCGTGGTGGGCTCGCATGAGTCGGCGAGTCAACCTCCTGCGCGACGTGTACTATATATATATATATATATATATATATATATATATATATATATATATATATATATATATATATATATATATATATATATATATATATATATATATTCGTGCTCAGTGGCATTGCCCTATTCTAGGAGGGAAACTTTTCTAGGTAATTGCTTTACCTAGGTATCCAGACTTAGACATTGAACTGGTTTGCCTTTGCCTTTTGCCTGCCTTCTTACAATTTGCCTGCTCTTACCAATTATATATAGTATGAGTATATATGATATATACATATTATGGCATATAGCAGTATAGTATATGAGTATATATACATATTATTATATATGTTATATATATATATGTATATATATGTTATATATATATATATTATATTATATAGTAGCACGTTACAAAGCATGAGCCGTTAGTTAACCGTAATTAATCACGTTAACATTGTGCGCTTATCGGTAAGAATGTAACGAAAGTCGTTAATCGTTAACGCCAATCGCTCAAAATATGTGGTCAGTACAATAATTGTTAATTCTTTTATTATGAAATTCAATTTTTTTTTTTCATGAAAAATTATTATAAATATATATATATATATATATACATATATGTATATATATATAGTAGCAGCATATATATATATATAGGTATATATATATATATATATATATATATATATATATATATATATATATATATATATATATATCCTTTATAGTATATATATACAGATATATTTATAAATAATTTTTCATTGAAATAAATAATTTTTTGCTTCCTAATGTCTTTTTAAAAGAAAAATTTTCAAAAAATTATTACTACTATTCCTATTTTTGAAGACGGTTAACGTTAACGATTAACGTTAACTTCCGTTACATTCTTTACCGATAAACGCTTTTATGATAATGATTAACGTCGTTAATTTTTTTGTTAACGATTAAGATTAACGGTATTAACCTTCTCATTAACGGTGCCCACCTTGTTTTGTATAGTATATTGGCATATATGTATAGCTGGTATACATATTCATACAAAGATATATATAGTTTTTATTATATATATATAAAAAGAGGTATATATATATATATATATATATATATATATATAGGTTATTATATATATATATATATATATATATATATATGTTATATGATTTAATTAAATTAGAGTCATTGCTTTTGTTATTTTCATAAATTTTTCAAACCGGCTGCTTTACATTACCAAAACTCCCTCCTAAACTTATTTTTGGAAAAATGACTTCAAACTTTGAAATATATATTTGGAATTCATTATCTAAAAAGTGTAGAAACAGAATTTTTGATATTTGACCCCTATTTGGTATTGGTCATTTTCAAACCTACACTTGGCTTTCAAATTGAAAGTTGTTTATCCTGATTCCTGCATGAGTTTTTCATAACATTTGTAGTCGGGGAGAGTAACATTTTTTACTTCTAAAGACTTTGCGTTATGCAGTGTTTTGGATTGTTCTTTGAACAATTCTTCCAAAAATTTTGGGGAAATTTTTTAAAATTTTCTTTTTGCATATACAAAAAATTATTTAAGTAAAATGGTGTATCTTGCCCGATTATACAAGCTCTAAATTTTATGTTGATCGGATAAGTAGAAAAAAACTCTCAATATTTTACTTTTTCAAAAATTCAAACGCTTAAAAAAAAGTGAAATATTGATTTTTTTTCACTTATCCCATCAACATCAAATTCAGGCTTGTATAATCAAGGAGATACACCTTTTTACTAGATAATTTTTTTTTGAATGCTCAAAAGAAAATTTTTAAAAATGTGGCCTTTTTTTAAAATTTGCTCCAAGAACAAATTCAAAACCATCATATTAGTAAATTGGTCTGCTAAAAATGCATCTCTTGGACTACAAAATGTCCTGAAAATTTCATGCAGATCGGATAAACAGAAAAAAATCCCACTTTTTCTGCACTTGAAACCAATAGTAGGTTTTGAAATCGACCAATGCTCGAATATGGGGTCAAATATCAAAAATTCTGTTCCTACACCTTTTTTAGACAAAAGTCCAATCTTTGTATATTTCAAGTTTGGAAGTCATTTTTAAAAATAGTTTAGAGGAGTTTCGACAAATGTCAAAAACATAGGTTTTGAAAAATTGAAATACCAAAGCAATGACTACAGACACACACACACAAAAAAAAACAACAAAAAAAACAACTCGAAAACGACGATTTAGACGTCATAAAAAGCTACAGTTTGGTGTTTATAGGGTCAATATCGGCTGAAAATTCCGAATTTTATGTCCATTT
>JABUQX010084823.1:30000-52500 GCA_015478945.1 Trachelipus rathkii | reverse complement strand
CGAAAAGTATGACACTTACAGAGAAACCAATTACATATTTGGAATCAGGGTATTCGGTTTGGCCGTGGCTGTGACGAACTAAAAGATTCTAAAAAAAGTAAGAAAGAAAAAAAATCGAATCTTGGCAGGTTAATTACAGAAAAACAAATACATATTTGGTGATAAAGCGTATAAAGCTTTATTATATTGTAAAGTCCGTTTCGTCCCCCCCTCGTCCCCATTGGCTCGAGCTCCATAAAAAAATGAAGTTCAAGGAAATATATCTCTTAGGGGGCTCGAGCCGACGGAGGGACAGAGGGGGGACGAAGTCCCCCAGGTTTATTCATATAGAGGAAGGTAGATTTGAAATAATGGCATCAATGCGGTCTACCCTTGGGTATTCGTTAGTTTTAAAGTCACTTAAAAATGCTTGCATATAATAAGGTTTATACGATGATAGCAAAGATGTAATTTATTTGATGTAAGTGTTCGTACTTTTCGAGTTTTTTCTTTTTTTTTTTTTTTATATTCCAAATATTTCAAAACTTTGTACGCTGATTCCAAATATGTATTTGTTTTTCTTGTAAGTGTGATACTTTTCGAGATAATTCTCTTGGCTCTTTCTGATATTTTGCCTTTTTTAAGTTATTTGTAAAACGTATTTATCATTTAATTTGAATAATAAAACGTAATTTATCATTTTTATTTTATTTGAACGAAAGTTCGTACCTAAAAAAAACACCTAATCAGAAATTACTCATTATGCGAAATAGCTTCATGGTCCCTATAATAATACTGTGAAAATGGAAAAACGAATCTGAGCTTCACGGCGAAAGCAATTTCTGGTCAATTATACGGCATTTTAAACTTTTTCAACATAAAAAAAAAAACTACTCAAGTTTGCGGGTCATCCAGCCACATGTACCATTAATATATAATATATATATATATATATATATAGTATATATATATATTATATATATTATATATTATATATATATATATTTTTTAAATAATTTATAAATATATATATATATATAGATATATATAATATATATATATATATATATATGTACACGGTGATACAACCTACTATTACAAAAATAATAATAATAATTAATAATAATAACTATATAATAATAATAATAATAATAATAATGTAATAGATAAATAATACATAATAGCAATAAATATAATAATAATTAATGTAAGATAAAAATTGCTAATTTCTTCCCTGAAAATTTTGTTTATATTTGTAAAATTTCCTAATTCACTAGAAAGTGTTTTAAAAACGTAAGGCGCGAATTTTGAACCATTCTGTCAACGGGTGTTCCTTCTATGACTCTTTTGCGTCTCGTTATATGCCTGGACTACGCAACAAGAGTGTCTTCCGGTCCACTTCTGGAGTTATCTTCTATAACGACCCAATAACCGGGGACAAAACTTTATTCATTTACGACCTATATTTACAAAAATAATAGGCAGGAATATATCCTCGCCCAAATAGACTCGTTTAAAGTACTATAAGTATTTAACGCGCCTGATGAACAAAGTACTTCACTGTTCGGATGCTTGCCCGTTTCGTTTAACTTTTATAAGTTGGGCAACGACGATGGCTCGACGATTTCTATGAAAATAAGAAGTATTCAGATATCAGAATTGTCTCATGGCGATTTCTTACCAATTGATAAAAGAGCAAAACACACAAAATGACTATAATTAATTGTCGATAACAAAAGAAAAACTGTGGTTCGACGGGGAGGAAAGGAGAAGTTAACTGTATTACCTGATAGGTCACAACATACATGACTACACGCTTTCTAAGAGCTTAGTCATTTCTTTCTTGATAGTGCATTGCATGCATTGCATGCAACAGCGCCAAACGCCACACAATATCACCATGTCGCACAACAGAATCTCTAACAACACCACAAGCATATCAACTCGCACATCAAATCAATATCATCAAAGTGAAACTGTATCAACTCAACCACACTAGTGATGTAAATAAACACAACAAAGAAAACATAAGCCTCTACAACTAACCTAAACCGGAAAAACATCACTCTCACACCAACAACCAACTCTCTAATAAAATATATTTATCCCACATTTATATACTCTCTTAATCGTAACTTCTACTCAATATATAAACACAACAACAACATATCACCCACCTCATCACACAACTCACAACACACAAAAATACCATATCCCACCATTCACATATACACCGAAATCATAAACCCAAACATCTCATTTCACACCCCACACACCAAAGCACATGGAGGAACTAAAACTACACCCTACTTCCCAACTGCTACAAACAAAACAACCAAACAAGACCAATACACACACCTACACTTCTCACATCAAACATAAACCAACCACCAACTAAATAAGCCATCTCCAATCCAGAGCTAGACACAATCCACATCCACTATGCACCCTCTCACTATAACTACACCACTCCTACTCAATCATACTCCACTCTCCACTCATCACTACTCAATCACCCTCCATCATCTCTAACTCTCTCACCTAACCTAATAAAATACTACACTACACATACCTAAAAACCACCCCATCATACTCACTCCGTCACAACCGCTAAATATCAATATACCCCTCCATACCAAAACCCATATATATAACTACATACCAACAACAATATATAAACCCCACTATATATATATACTATATACTATATATATATATACTATAACTATACCATATATATATATTATTTAGCTACTATAATTATATACTAATATATATATATATATATATATCACTATATATATAGTATTATATATAGATATATATATGCATAGATATATACTATATATAATATATATATTATATATATATAAGTAATATACTATATACCTATTAATATATATATACCTACCATTATTTCTGGAGTCTAAACTCTAATTTCTGTTTTATTATACTATATATATATACATATATACTATATACTATCTAATACGCTACCTATACGTCTATACTATAACAACTATATACTAATTTTTTTACAGGTTGCCACCACTCACGGGCAAGACCCTTTTCAGGGAGGAGGGGAGAAAATAAAATGAAAAAGAACCCACCCAGCCCAGGCATAACGCAAACTCATTAGGTAAGCGCAAACGTGGGATTTAAAAGAGAGGAAGGTTAAATAGAGCATCAGGAAAAAACACTTGATGGCAAAGAGTTCCACAAAACAGAGGAGGCACGACAACGGCAAGCTTGGAATTTCCAATATTCACACAAAATTCATATGAAACCAAGACATCCCTTGTGCTACGAGTGCGACGCAATAGTGAAGGAGTGCGAGAGGTCAACTCCCTCGAGCATCTGCCGTTGTTGTACCTATACTAAAGAGATAGTGCGCCACTGTCACATCGCAGAGAAAGGGGGTAAAAGGGGTTTGAAAGTAGGGGACAGTTTATTGGTCTTTTATCCTTAGACTAAACCCTATCCAAATGTGAGAACAGTACTCAACACATGAGTGGATAAGACCCTTATATAGGTGGAGTAACTGAGCCAAATAATAAAAAAAAAAATCCCGCAAGCTGAGCAAATCACCCATCTTCTTTGAAACAAATTTAGCAACCGTTGTGCACTATGAAGCTTTCAACCCAACACAATTGCTCTTCATGTTTATTCCAAGAATGTTCATGTTCACAGGTGAGACGGCAGAGCCGTCGAAGGAGATAGGAAAGTTGGAAGGTGTTTTTGAGATGGAGATGTGAAGAAGTTGAATTTTTAAGGGATCAAATTTCACAAGGTTGTTGTTACCGCACCTAGAAATCCCATCCAGGTCGGCAAGGATAAAATCGGAAAGTTGAGGACGAATAGTAACTCTGTAAGTGAGAGTGAGCTTAAACTGTCGAATAATATCCCAGCAATGATTTCAATGCAATTTATGATTTAATGGGCATATATGAGTTGAAAAGAGGTGGAGAAAGACGAAAAGTTTCAGTCATTCAAAATTACACAAAATGTAAAAATATGAAAAAAGAGTTCAGCTTTGGCAGAAGGTGAGCCGTTGCGTGTCATTGGATGAAATTAGATTAGCGAAAGAGGAGGATGAAAAGTTTGAGTTGACAATTTTGCCAAAATGCAAGAAAGACTCTCTCTCCCACCTGTATCCTTTCGCCCCGCCGCCACAGCTAGACTAATTGTGAGAAAGAGAAACCAAAAATTCGTTAATTTTATTTTATATGGTACGACACACAAGAGTTCTAAGTGTTGTGTAGGAAAGATTTAAAACGACTCCGGAAAAAATTAAAGAAGGATGAGATTCTGAAGTATGAAGATGATGGTAATTGCCGAAGTCTGCTTCCCTGAGGCGAACAGCACGAGAACAAGCAGAATTAAACCCCAGATTAGGAATTTTAGATGAAAGGAAAGAGAATGGAACGTATTAACGCCTCCATGTGGGAGAGAGAGTCAATTTGGTTGTGCACCTTACTAGCTGCTAAAGTTACAGAGTGAATTAAGCAAATAAATAAACAGAATCAGGAAAGTTTGGAAATTAAGGTTATGTTCTAGATTATAATTTTTTGTTATGACCAGCCCAACAATAAAAGATTCACCGATATGGCACGGGGAAAGGGATCAAGAATCGGGGAGAAGGGAAAGTGGCCATCCGTCTAGAATTCCTTATCAAATTCATGTTAGCTATAAGATTTAAGATATGAAGAATGAAGGTGTTTCTTAATATCCTAGTTAAAGATAACATGGTAAACTTTCTAAAAACGATAAAAAGTTTATCGCGTCCTTTTCTTTGTACACAAGGTGAATCAGAGCCTGCTTCCAGAAAGATGATAAGATAGAACTTTACAGGCTGAGGCTATGCAGTTTACCAAGTCAGGTTTCAGGCTGAGAAACACAAGTTTTACACAACAAGTGGAATTCTGTCTCGATTGTACGCCTTCTTAGCATTTAGATCAGAGAGAGCAAAAACCACACTCTTAGATGAAATTTCAATATCGGTCATAAATGATAAAGGTGAAATAGAAACGGCAACGGAGTCGTTTAAAGTGGGATAAAGGACAAGATTAATTGAAAAATTCAATAGCAGAAGGTACGAGGGAGGGAGAAGGGAGAAGGCAACAAAGTAAGGAGACACTTTTTGGCAACAACATAAATAGCAGGAAGATGAGGAAGCTGAAAGACTCTCACAATGATACAGACGGGAATATGTTATTCATATTTTCAGGATGAAATATGTGACATGATTTTTTTTTACCTCAGAAGTTTGAAACTGTCAGTAATCCCTGAAGGTGACTTCTCTGTATGAAACTGGAAACAGTCATAATTATTTTAAGACCCTTGAGTTTTTTAGTCGAAGAGTATGAAATGCCCTCGTCTATGCGAGAGAGAATCATCTCTGAAATAAACTCTGCAAAATCCTACGGAGCCCCACACTACCATTAGTTTCAAATGTAATCGAATTAGCACCAATACATATTCAATCAGTTTGAAACAATGTTACAAACATTACCTCGTTGAAGGCGGGGACGGTTGCTGAGGAAGTTTACAGAAGATATAAAAAAAATACAGAAATAAGATGATGGGAGAAACCTTGGATGAAAAAGATTACAGAAATACAATAAGATTATGTATAGCTTTAAAGTCTTATGACTCAAACACCAGAAAAAGAAAGTTATCTCTTATATTACCCATAAATAAGGAATTTTTTGGTGTGTGTGTGTGTGTGTATGTGTGTGTGTACGCTTATGCATTATCAGCTTCATTTATTATACCTTTTAAATAAAGTCTTTCTCAATTCTTGTTGGATTTTTATTCGGGGATTAAGGTAAAAAAAACGCATTCTAGTTCAAAAATTTATTCATATATATATATATATAATATATATATATATATATTATATATATATAATATATATATATATATATAATATAATATATATATATATATATATATACTATATATTATATATATTATATTATATATATATATATTATATATATATAGTATATTATCTCCTATATATATATGGCTGAGTGGTAAAAGATCAAATGTTAAAATATTAAGAAATTTGAATTAGTACATTTTTTTAATGCTTAAAAACGTGACATTCAGCTATAAAAAAAACAAAAAAAAAAACGTCTTCATAGTTACAATAACGATAAAACAATTTAAAAGTATCAGAACGTTGTGATGTCTCTAGTTAAAAAAACAGAAAAAAAACAAACAAACTATTTTTTGCTCTCTTGAAAAATAAAGTATTTGCTAAATTGGGCATTTTACAATTCACTTATAGATTTAAGATTTATACAACATAATAAATATATTTTTAATTATATTTATACTATGTTTATACTATGGAAATACTACAACTCTACATCATTATATTTATACTATGTTTATAGTATGGAAATACCACAACGCTACAGTAATATCTAATTATTTGTACTTTTCCAAAGTTTGATAAAAGAGAAATATATATATACCAACCCTATATATATAACATATATATATATATATATCATATATATATATATATATATATAATTATATATAATATAATATATAAGAATAATAACTATATTAATATATATATATATATATATATGACTATATATATATATAACTATTATATATATTTTATAATATATATAAAAAATCAATAATACAACCAACTACCACACTCACACACTAATCACAGTACAAAAGTATAAACGAAAAGCAGGAATCCACATAATAATCACACCCACCAACTATACAATACTCATTACATCACATAATACTAACAAGTCAACACAACACCATACACCTATACAAGACTTACTACTATAGACAATAAACAATACTATTATCTATATACCACATCCTATATACACCTAATACCCACATAATATACACGTATATACACCCATCCTAACTGTACATAAAATATAAATATTACACTACACTACATACTATATACTATTAATACATAGCCTTATCATTATATAATTATACTAACACGTAAATATATGAACTTCAAAATCTTATACATTATAAAAGGATCAAAATTACTATATTGCACTCTCATCACACAAAGATTGTACTATAATCACTCACATCAATCAACAATAACAAACAAATCGAAATAACCTCTAATCACACAATAATATCAATATACGTAAATAATCAATTAATAATAATAAGTAAATAAAACATCATTAATACATAATAATAATAATAATATAATAATAATAATAATAATAATCAATCATGTCTATATTATACTAATAATGAATAAATAATAAAAATAGCTCATAATAAACTCCTCTACGTTGTTCGTTTGCGATTATAATTTCTAATAATTATTATTAATTAATCTATTAGATATATTATTATACTCATTATTTTTATATATTACATTTCATGTACTTCAATCTCATCTATTCTACTTCATTATATCTATTATTATTATTATTAATTATCCCAAAATATTATTACTTACGTAAGGCCCTATTACAGATTTCAATAGCAGCGACTTACTGAAACAAAATTCAGAACATGTTGTTAAATTAAGAAACGAAAAAATAAGAAACGTTAATGAAAATGTTACAGAAAGCACACTTCGCCATTAAAAATCAAATACCCAATAAATAGAAAAAAAATTTAATAGCGAGCGAATCATTTTTCAGTGAATATATGTCAAGGGTTGCAAGTGATATCTGGCTGCAAAAAATTTAAATTTCCCCGTTATAAATTATTCAATTTTGGAGACCCTCATAATTTTTCTTCACAGTTCATTTCTCGATTCTTATTTCTATTTAATTCTTGCAGTCCACTTCAAAAACATTTTATGTAAGTTTTCATGAAAATCTGTTCGAGTCGCTATCATTGTAGTCGACTCTAGCCATAAAGAATCTACCATCATCGAGCATAAATATAAGTCACTAAACACAATTTCTGAACCAACACCTATCCTACATCATTTTTTCGAGGAGCTTCTCCTCGTGGTTTTGTAGTAAACTTTTACTCTTCTTAATTGTTACACGTACAACCATACGAAGCATTTCAGACATTTTCTGTAAAGTCTCATTTGAAATCAGTGTAAGTCATTAGATAAATAAAAACCATAATTATTATTTTCCACTCTTATATGATGATTATCTATTACTTATTATGTATTATTGTTATTATTATTATTATGTATTATTATTCATATGATTGATAATATTAATTTATACTCTATTAATTTTAATTATTAATTATTAGATTTTAATTATTAATCTATAGAGAGTTTATCCTGGGTTTTAACCACCAAATCTTCCTCCCTGTAGTAACTATCAAATCCCTCCAGCTCCTGCCACTTACTACATGATTACCTGAAACTCTGCGCACCTGGTTAGAAAGATCCACCGAAACCGCTACCTTGCACTACTAGACTCCATGACAACTCTCTCCTCCGCCACTTTAAGATCCAGTCCACAATAACAAGAAAACTCGAATGCCAAACAGCTTCACGACATCCCCAAACCTTGAGTTGCCAAAAAGCTATTCACACCGATCCTCCAAAACCTATGGTTAGCGCAAACCATATCCATACCAGAGCTTCCAAAAAACCTTGTATTGCCAACCCTCCACCCGATCCTCCCAAAAACCTTGAAATTACCCAAACCTCCCACACGAACCTCCAAAAACCTTGCGTTGCCAACATCCTTTCCACCTGAACCTCCAAACCTTCGTGCCAACAATCTTCCACCCTGAACCGGTCCAAAACCTTGGATTGCCAAATCTTCCACCTGAACCACCCTTAAAATCCTCTTGAGTTGCCAAACCCTCCGCAACCATGAACCTCCAAACCTTGGGTGCCAAATCTTCCACCTGATCCCCCCAAAACCCGTGATTTCCAAATCCACTTTGGAATCTCCTTGGTCTATTTCAAATCCTACCCCTCGAATTTTCTCCTCCAGAAACTCCTCCACCCACAACTGGCCTCCACCAGAACCCTCCCACAAGTCCTGGTCTTGACAAATTGCCTTTCATACCATGTCCAACTAATATGCCCTATGGATTGAGCCTCCCAAACGTTCCTGAAGGAAACCTTTGAGAAATGGAGATCGGGATTCGGATTGTGGAACAGGATAATGGACCAGGGTCAGCGCTCGCAACTCGGGGAGGATGGTTTTGCCATAAGATAAATCTGGTCAAAAAAGCAGAAGTAAAAGAATCCATTGAGAAACATGTTTTTCTTGTCATTCTTCAACCTGAAGATTCAATATATAAGTTATTATACGTATATAAGATATATATATATATATATATATATAGTATATATATATATAATATATATTAGTATATATATATATCACTATAGTATATAGGCCTCACTATATACATATAATGGTATTTACTATAATATAGTATATATATTATATATATATATGTATATTATAGAGTATAGTATATATAATAGTAATATATTATTATATATATATATATACTTATATAATATAATATATATAAATATAACTATATATATATATATATATATATATATATATATAATGATATATATATATATATATATATATATATATATATATATATATATATATATATATATATATATATATTTTATGTCATTATATATACTAGTTATACTATATATATATATATATATAAATATAATATATATAGTTATATATATATATATATTCTTTGGGTATTTGACATGTGAAGTTTAAAGACTTTTAAGGGCAAATTTACATCCTATCTCCTATTGAAACAGAACCAGGAAATAAATAAATGCCTTTGATTCATAAATTCTAAAATAAAATTCTTGTAATAGAAAAAATATCAGTTAAATGGTAAAGGTAAATATTTATTTGCATCACTTTTTCGATTTAAAACTTCAATAGAAATTATTCAAAATGGTCAGAAAGTTAGTAATTATAATGGTAATAATAAAAAATTCAGCCAGAGGAAAGTAAGTATGAAGATTATATCTTATTTTGTGTACGTAATTTCCAACTCACAGACACTTGTTTTGTTCATTTTGTTTGACAGCTTGCAATCAAGGAAGCAATTTAATTAGAAAGGAGAGCAGATGATCAAGTAGATTTCCGTGGTAGCTAAAACTGTTTCCTTTATCAGAATGTCTACACATTCTGCTGACCTCGAAGAGGAAAACACGAGATTTCAAACTGACCAATTCTATTTGATTGAATAGTAGGTGATAGTAGGTAAATTAGGTACAGCTGGAGTGGGGATGGGGTAATTGATAGTTTTATGAAGTATTGCAAAGGTATATATATAGGTAGGTAGGTAGGAGAATCTCATATCTAACGTAACGTGGCTCTTGAAGTTAAGGATAGTCTAAGGTTTACTTGTGTTATGTGAGAGCAAATAAAACACCTAATTACGACGGAAATAAAGTTCTGTTTGGTCTAAAAGATGTGCTAAAATTTTAAGGTTTAGTCTAAGCAGAGTTTTGCAAAAGACTTGTTTTTTTTTCGCTTTTTGAAACTAAAAATGAGCAGCGCTACGCAATTAGGAATAGGGGTGGTTGGGCTTGCACTTGCGTTAAAGGAAGGGCTGCTGAATGGTATTTTTTTTTCCGGCTTGAAGTCCGGCACAGTCAATTTAAAATACCCGACTCCTGCTCCGAAAACTTATATTTTATACTAATTGCTTTGGATGCAGAAATATTTCCACTTCGGATCCACTAACACCCACCCACCCACCCCAAAAAATTGCTTCCTGATCCGGCTTCCCTAAAGTCTTGCAGCTCTTCGGCCGGCTCCGGCTCCGGCTCCGGCTCCGGCTCCGGCTCCGGCTCCGGCTCCGCTCCGGCTCCGGCTCCGGCTCCGCAGCCATTGGTTACAGGTGAATTATCAGGAAGACTTAAATTTGCGTTACGTAATATATTATGATATATTTATTTATATATATGTATATATATTATATAGTATATTTATATATAATAAATATATATAATATTACTATATATATATTTTATAATATAATATAGCATTATTATATATATTATTATATAAGATTTTATAATATATTATAGTATAGTATATTATATTTATGAGTTTCATGTCGCAGATAAATAGCTTTTTGTTACTTTTTCTTTCTTTGTTACTTATATGATAAATTCTGAGCGCTGATGAGCAGGATCAAAAAATGTTAACATAAAAAGTGATATTTACATATATTGCAAGCCTTTGTTACGCATCATACGTTTGGCAGGCGCCCGTGACAGAGCGGATCTCTGGATATTTTCTGAAGTGCCAAAAATCTTACCCGAAAACAAAAGAAATCTTGTTACAGAAAAGTAGATCCCTGTATGGTTAGGTCCGAAAATTTACGCATCGTCGCATCCATATATGTTAGAGTATGAGTTTGACTGCATCGCCGGATCCATTAGGTTAGGCTCGCGGTTTACTACCTTCTAAGCTCAGGTTATGATATGTTTTGTTAGGTATACACGAAAAAACAAAACAATACGGGAACGTATTTTACCACACAAACATTAGTTTATTCTGTTACCTAAAATTCTCTTCACGGTGTTATCACTAAAAATCCAGTTGTTTTTCATATCATGACGAAATGGAAACGTTTTGCTTACTTATATTATTAATTTTTAATATTCAATAATGCTGAGGCTTTTTAAAAGCTTCTTAATTAATTGTTAGAGTCATATACTAACAATATATGAAAAAAAAAGTTAAACAAATACATATGTCGTCTGCGCCATGAAACCTCCATAAGTCATTAGAATATAATAAGTATATATATATATATATATTATATATATTATATATATATAATATATATAATATATATATATATATTAATATATATATATAGATAAATATATCTAATATTATTATCTATATATATATATCATATTAATATACATATAGATGTGCGTCTGGTGCAGGAGGGCTGCTAGACAACCAGGCAGTTGTCGGAGTCGTTCAACAATTTTCCGACTCCGACTACCGACTCCGACTCCAACCCTTTGCAACAATTACCGACTCCGAACTCACTCCGAACTCCGACTCATTGAATATTACGACTCCGACTCCCGACCCACTCGACCCCTTTGAGCAAATTACCGGATCCGACCTGCGACTCCGACCAACCCTCAAGAATTATCTATATGAAGAATCTATACTATATATATATATATATATATATATATATTAATATAATATATATATATATATATATATAATTATATAATATATATATATTATGATATATATATATAATAATTACCATAATATATAGAGTATCGTTGTTACGTGTAATGTTCTAGTAGTGAAGGGACCTATGGTTTGGATAAGAGGTACAATTAAAGTAAAATGGGTTCAGATAGGGACAGTCTTAGGGCGTGTACGGTGTAGAGAATTGTTAAAATGGAAATGAACGTAGTATAGAGGATGTAGTGGGTGTCGGGGTAAAATTAGAGAAAAATGAAGTACGTTGAAGATAGTTTCATCATGTGATAAGGATGATGATAGGTCTGTTCGTTAACGGATGTATATTAGTGTGCTGGGATCCGAGACGGCTGGCGAGAGCAGGAAACGTGGATTTGAGTCAAGTAAAGAAGCCTGGAGGAAGAGAATATGTGAGTTCGCAGGAGGCGAGAAGAAAGGTGCCATAATAGGAGTGAATGGCGGGGATTGTGAGAGGGTATTGTTGTGGCCCACCTGGCCAAGGGATTAACCCACATTGACGAGAGCCATAGCTGAGGTCCGCCGCCTGTCCCGTGAAGCCTTAAGGTTGTTTCTCTGAATGCGGAGGTTCCTGAAAAGGTCAGAAAGATGGGGCGGTAAGGCGTGGTCTTTCTTTTCCGACTTCGTCCATATTCTTCTACTTCGTATCTGTTTCTAGTGAATCCTTCGCATCTAACCCACCAGTCTTGGGGATTAGAAGTGGGTCGATTGATGATGATGTTTATAGTATAATTATATATAATATATATATATATATATATATATATATAATATTTATTTATAGTATATATATATATATATATTATATAGTATATATATATATATATCTATATATATAAGTATATATAGTAGGGCAGTAGCAAAAAAAATTTCGGGGTGTTTTAAAATTAGAATAATATTATATATATATATATATATATTATTATTATATTAAATATATTAATATAGTATATAATATATGATATTATAATTATTATATTAATATTATATATATATATATATATAATTCTATAATAATATATATATTATGGCAGCAGCAAAAAAAAAATTTCGGGGTATTTTAGATTAAGAATATAATATTAATATATATAATAATATATAGTATATAATGTAATAATATTATATATATATAGCATACTGCAATACATTATCTTTCATCAAGTGATGTCCTCTAAGTAATGACAGCAAACATATTCTACTTTCTTCAGAGACCTAATTTGAAAAAGAAAAAAAAACTTCTTAAAAATCATCATAAAAGATTCTAAGTTATAATGTCTTAGATCAGCCAAAGTGAAGTGATACTTCCTTCGTTTATATGTGAAGCTATGTATGAACACTCATTAAAGCCAGGAAATATGTTTTCGGGCGTTCACAATTTGGAGGAGGTAAATACTAAAATCCTTACAATCTAAATGTGACTGCACATATCATAATTTATTTCCAAAAATTAGCAAAATTGTTGGATATATGTCGCATGGAAGATAAGTAACTTTATAAAGATTAGAAGTATGGTTCTTGATTTGCGCGAACTTGCTCATCAATAACTGGTTTGAAAAGATCATACAGAATATAAATTCTAAATTCCACTATATATTTTCATTTTAATTAGTGTCATAACATGCAACGTATATTATTTCAAAATCAAAAGCAGAGTTCTGTTGCAACTTCCAAAATGTGTCGAAAATGTGTGCGTTGTGTTTGCTTTGAAAACCTTCTAAAACCAAAACATAACATTTCCACATATTGATATAACACCAGCTTGTGCCGACTAACAATAGAGAATGGGCAACGAGTAACACTAACTGAAAGAGTGTTGAGAATAAAGTTAAAGAGTTGATAAATAAATATAGCAAATTTGCTTTTGCTTGAAAACAGACTTGAAAAAGATCTAAGTTTTTTAATAAGGTAATATCTTATCCACTTGAAGCTCCTCTTAAGCATGCAACACGCTTTAAAAAGTTTCACGTAGTCGTAACAATCCATCGAAATATTTTTATTCGTTTGTGTCGCCCATTCGTGAGAGCTTTTGTCCATTTTGTGTCTGGGAAATCTTTTCTTTGTTATTTTCTTTAATTACAAATAAAATAGGCCTTGGGCAATCTAAAATAGCATAGTTGCATTCGATGTGCCATCAAGTTTTTAATGAGTTGTACTTCAAATGAATGTGAACAGTGATGAACATCTAACGCCGCTGGTATTTTTCGACAGCTTAAACAGCTCAACAACATTTCTTCATTGCTTTTACACCTCATATCGTTGTCAATACAGGAAAGTTAACTATTTATATCAAAAGCTATCTTCGTGATTACCGTCAGATAGGATAAGGAAACAAAGAACCAGTTAGAGGCAACATGCGACCACTCTAGACTCGATCCCAGATTCAACTAAATATTATCAAATACATAGGCCATGCGACAAACCACACACCTAACACACACCTTAAGGCTGTCAATTTCTAAACAAAGGATCAAAGTATAATATATAGCGCCAACTAACTACAACAAGTAAAATCGTTAGCTAAGCCATGCAACACATACAGCTTTAATAAGTTTATTGGTGATACTGGCTAGCTACACATGCGGTTTCTTAACTAACTAAACTAACAAACCGCCACTTTGGTACGCAGAATATATATATGATGCACAAACAATCCATATTACCTATCCAATCCTTTCTTGATGTTGCAAGTAGGTCACACTCAACAACCTCCTTGCGGGAAACCATTCAAAAAAATTTTAAACCAACTATTACTAGATGAATTCAGCTGACACGTCTTCCATCCATTTCCTTTTGTGTCCCCTAGCCAAAAACTGTCGTGGTAAATATTTTATAGACTTGTATCATGATTAATGTCGGGAGAATTTGAAGGGACATAATGGCATATGCGGACGATCTGGCATGCTGGAGACGAGAGAGGAGGAGGCGATATCGGAGAGGGTGTGAGAGTTGCTTTGACGGAGAAAAGGTTGGGAGGAAGCCAGGGAATGAAGATGAAATACAGAAAGCCAGCAGATATTTAAACAGTAACCGGAAGAAATGAGGAGGGGACGAAAATTGATGGTAGGAGAGGAGGAGGTGAAGGCGGAAAATACCTGCCAGTATGCGCAGGGGTTTTAACAAGAGGGAGGAAGTGGAGAAGGATTACGCGAAGAGTGGAAAGTCATGGCATTAGTTATCGAAAAGCGGTATACCCATGATGAACGATAGAAAACATCGGAATAGAGGTCTAAAGAAAAGTGATTTTTAACAGATACTGATCTCCCACGCTATGTACGGAGCGGAACACGGACAACCAACTAGAAGAGACGGAGAGTTATACAAGCGGCGGAGATGAGTGTATTAAGACTATGATTTGGAAGAGTAAGAGAGACAGAAATAAGAAATGAAGTTATGAGAGAAGTATAGGTGTGAAGAAGAATACACTGAAGATGGATGTGGAATTGAGATGGTGGAGCATCTGAGAGAGAAATGTTGATAAAAGACGAAAAGAAATGGGAATGGACCACTAGAGCCTAGAAAATCATCGGGAATTGGGAATAAAAAGTAGGAAATAGGGTGGAGGATCTTCTAAGGCAAGATGTTAGAACAAACTATGAGATGCCAGAAGAGAAGGGAATAGATGCAGGGTGGACGTCTGGGAAAGATGCTTGGCGCGGACTGACCAGGATGTAGGATCCTTCCTGGAGAGAGGAAAGAAAGAAAGAAATAATATAGATATATATATATATATCATTATATTTTATTTATATTATATATAATTATATATATATATATATATATTATATATAGAAATATATATGTATTATATATATATATATATATTAATGATATATATATATATATATATAGTAATATATATATATATTATATATATATAATAATATATATATATATATATTTATATATTATATATAATGTTAAGTATCATATTAAATATATTATTAAACTACTAATTCACTTAGTTACATGAACTACATTCTAAATATCTACTCATTGAATGATTAGTTCTTTAAAAATAGGATAGCATCTGCCAGTTCTCCTTCATTTTTCCTCTTTGGTCTTGATTTATTAATGCGCAAGAGCAGAAAGAGCAAAGTTCCACGCTAGCTAGCGTTGGAGGTAGAGCACAGTAACATCCATTTCAGCTTATTGTACGAATTGATGCTGTGATAGCTCTTCGATTGACAGTAAAACTCTTTCAGATCTATTTCAAATGCAGACTAAAAGAAATATTTACTTGAACAGTTATGAATATATGTCTCGAAGAGATTAGTGCAAGTCCATATGACCTATTTTCTGAGCCAATCTACGGCTATCGAAGCTCTCAATTCAAACTGGCATATCAAATACACTAATCATCAGATGAGCTTTCTCAAAGAGAAAGACGTTAGAAAGGGCATGGAAGTAACGGAGATAAAGATTTGTATTGTCATCCACTTACATGATTGTTAATAATAGATGTGAAACTCTTTGCTCTCACAGTGGAACTTCCTGAACCCTTAGTAACAAATGGGCCACATACTGCGAG
Source organism: Trachelipus rathkii (assembly GCA_015478945.1). NCBI lineage: Eukaryota > Metazoa > Arthropoda > Malacostraca > Isopoda > Trachelipodidae > Trachelipus > Trachelipus rathkii. Next base: position 35,769 of record JABUQX010084823.1, on the reverse strand, counting down.
AAGACAGATCTTAGCCTTTTTGTTGTTAGTGTCTCTCAAGGTTAAAGGGCGTTACCCGTGTAGATTTAGGATCAAATATAAATCAATCAGGCTAAGAGATTAGAATATTATTGTCAAATTGAAATAGGAATTCTCATTCCCTATACCAATGGAGTCTTATGTTCCTCAGCTATAAGCGACGGTAAATATAGATGGTATAAGAGTTGAGGGATAGAATTTCATTAGAAATATGGATATACCAAATTAGAAGAATAAGAAAGGCGTGCTGAGTATAAAATCTTCTTAAGTTTGCAATTGACATTTTGTAGAATGTGGAAGTCGACCCACGCTCCAATACCAACTATGCAATTGACAAGTGAATTGAGCCGATATCACAACGAGTCCACAAATTGTGAAAGTAAACTTTGTTAGTTATAAAATTGTTCCTGCACTTAGAATAATATTGTGGAGATAAGTTGACTCGACTCCGAACTCAGGGAACTTTCCGACCTCTTGAAAGTGACCGACTCCGGACGCCGACTCCGACTCCGGACTCCACCCTCTTCAAAATTAACAACTCCGACTCCGACTCTGCTCCGGTACTCCAGGGCACCTACGTACAAGGAAAAACTAACCGACTCCCCGATTTCCGCAGACTCGATTCGAGATCGCCCAACATCTCGACAACCTTGTGTCTTAGCAGCCCCTCGCAGATCACAATCCTAACGCATCTATCCGGAATTAGAAAGCCGGACTTATATGATCAAGGCAACGATTCATGAGCTTTTCTCAACTCTAATAACATAAGTCATCTCATTATTGGAAGGTGGTAGGTTGGATGGCGAAGAGCAGATTTAACCCGGTCCAAAGTGTGACCATGAATAACATGTAACACCTCGATGCAAGAAGTGATTTCCGATGAGCAACCCAGTGAGAATCACGACACATGCATCAAATCAAATTTCGGTCTGATTTGGGAGTCGTACTCTGTTCGGGTTCATCCCTGTTCCGGCCTAGACTCCCCGTGACGTTATCGTCAAGTTATTCTGACGCAGAGTAGCCGAACAACGTCTACGTATAAGAATACAGAAGTTGGATACGAATGCCTAATACGTAACGGTGACGTCCCGACGTATGAAGATGGTGTGCACACCTAACCCCTTCCATGGCAGCTTGACATCGTACTATCACGACGTCCTTCACGAGGATCAGGACAGAGGAGTAGTGCTACGCGAGCTTGTCACGTGGGGAGTTCTGTGGTGTCTGGGTGCAGGAGGCTCTGATAGCACCACTCAGTTGTGACAATAGAGACTAAGCTAGCTTTCGTGAGAACGATATAACCTACTATGAGTGATTTGTGACAAAGAAATGTCATCTCTATCAGAATCTATAATCAACTATTAGTTGCAGGGACGAACTGGCGGGAAAAAACGATTAATCATCCAATATTGTGGTTATTCAAGACCGATCTCTAAGCATATACGAAAGATCATATCGATTAGCGTACTGTGTAAGTGTCGCTCACAGAAAGGTCCTGGCTAATATTAGACAACACGAGTCTGGTCAGGGAGCTCATGCATGTTGCACATACTTGACTCGGTTCTCCTTGGCAAAAGTATACGTTGCCATCCGAGTCATTCGTGTATGCTTGTATTTCTCTGTCTTACGTACAAGAGAAGACGTAAGTGCAGCTCTCAGCAATACGAAGTCATCCAAAATCGAACCAGAATCTGCTCACCGATTCCTCTAGAGGCACTTCTTCAACTACGCCTCCAATCTTACACGCATGCGTTTCTTCGCCATCGCTTCCTTTCCTGAATCCTTCCAAAATGTCCCCCATCGCGCAATCGTGTCTTCATATTAGTATCGTCAATCCTCATCACGATTATAGTCGCTAGCTTGTCCACATCCGAACTTCCGCTTCTGACTCTTTCATCTTCTTATTCCAGCTTTCATAGTCTACGAAGACAGATTCCAATTTATATAGCTCCGTGACAAGATTTTCAATGCTTACTTGCCTGCTCCACTACAGTTGAGCATGTTTATTTGCATAGTGATTGTTGTGTTTTTAGTACTCACATGTCATCGGTAGCCGTTTTATGCAAAATATAAGTAGCTAACCGTCCATTGTAAATACTTCTTTAACCTCTCCTTTTACACCGGGCATATATTGTCCTCCACCCGCGCCATACCCCCTCATCAAAGGTAAGAGGCGAGCCTTGCCGATTTCTACCCAATATCCTCGTTGATCCTTATGCGGTGATATCCTTGCATTACACCTCCGTCCTCTAGAGTGTTATATATTCCACCCAGGTTTTTAAGAAGATTCATTTAAACATTCTTCATCTCGTGACTGTCCATGGTGCACCAACGATTTCGCCCAACCCTCCCCCCTCTCTGGACCTCACCATCATCACTTCGTCTTATCTCTTGTTTAATTGTATGTGCCCTTTTTGCTAGTCAAAGTTTGTGCCGACGAAAACATTCGTAATTTCTTCAGTCCATATTCATGAAAGGCTTCGCTCTACTGTATCACTCGCACCAGCAAATCATCACAGTTACCAGATATGCCATAGATGTCTACCCTTCGTTTCCCCACCTCCTCTCTTAATCTACTCAAAATGACTTTTATCGATGCTATAAGTCATTGAACACGATAAGAAGGTGAGGAGAGTACATAACGCTTGCGCCATGTTCATACCCCTTCATGGCACAATTGCTTCTCAAGAATTTGGTCATTTTGTATCCCTTTTCTAGCAGCCCTGCCTTTGGCACTTTGTACATTCGTTCCGAAGGACACCACAGATCCCGTCCCCAACGTCCATGGAATTCTACTTAGGTCTAATTCCATACCGAAATCCTACTCCTAATGTCACCAGGTATGTATACGGGGTCAAAGGCTTTCCTTAACATCATTAAACAAATACCATAGTATCCTGCGCGATATGTACTCGGTATAATCTTCTCTCCAATCTGCTTCAGTGCGAACATAAGGTCCTTCGAATCCATCCTTCCTGTATCCAATGCGTTCCTCTCCTAGTTGTGTATATGATCTCTTCACAATCTTGATCTCTCCCACTCTGCTCAATGATTTTTTCCATAGATCTATCAAAGAGATTCCCCTGTAATTTTTGACTCTCCGGAGTCTTCTTTCTGTTTATATAAAATTGGAATGATAATCGTTTTTTTTCCCCAGATTCTCTGGGACTCTTTCTTCTCAACATCATTTAGAGCTCCCAAACCTTCTCTGTAACACCTCTCGCCGCATCCTTAATCAGACTCAACTTGCTATTCCATCTTCTCCGGAGCTATATCATTGTTTCATTTCTGTCTAGCTTTCTTCAGTTCATTCATTGGTATTTCAATCTCCACTCTCTTTCTCATCTTCTCCACATTCCCCCGTCAACCTCATGCTCCCTCTACCTCTTCTTCATTTAGCAGCTTACCAAAATATTTTGCTCCATCTGCTATTTTTTCCTTGCTTCCACAGAGTTTATCCTTCTTTATTCTTAATATTACTTTGTCTTTTGTTCTGTGTTCTGTTGTTGTTGCCATCTTAAATATCTTCTTCTTATTACCTGTTGCATCTTCTGCTAGCTCCTCTACCATATTCGTCGTAAGTTTAATTCTATTTATTTTCACTATCTTCTGCTTAACAACAACCAAATACTCATTGTCTTGATTGAACAGTTCTCCTTTTTAACCAACTTCTCATTTTTGTGGTTTTTATCTTCACAGCCTCCTTCATCATCTCGTGTGTCTTTTCTTTGTACCTCCCACATATCGGTATCCTAACTCCTTTCCCGCCGTCTCTATAATCTTCTCTTGTAGTTCTGTAAAAGTCTCTCCTCTATCTAGCTGGCTTATTTTCTCTCCTACCCTATTTCTACATACATCTTTTTACTCTGTTCTTTCAGGGACTCCACCCTTACTATGTTTTTCTAGTCTAAAGTATTATTCTTCTCAGCTCTAATTCTAAAGTTAGCCATCAACAGTCTGTGGTCTGAATCCATAGTTTCACCAGGCATGGCCTTAACATTCAGTATCATTCTCTTATTCTAAGCTATTACATAATCTAAAACTGATTTCTGATCGAACTCTCCCGCATTATAATTCCATCTGTACCTGGTGTATCTATGTGATGCTCTGTAGTCAAAGTATGTATTCATGATTTTAAAACCCCTCTTCACACAGAAGTTCAACAGCCTTTCTCCCTCAATATTTCATTCCTCCTCTCCAAAACATCCTATTCCCTCTTTCACTTCGAATCCTTCTAGTCCCCACCCTTGCATTAAAATCTCCGACTAAGAGATATATGCTATTTTCTTCACTTCTCATCCCTACTCATCTCTCCATCAACTTCATAAACTCTGCCTTCTCCTCATGTGAATATCCCTGTTAGGGTGCATATACTTGGAACACACGGTAATTCCTTCTTATGATTTTGAAACTGCATACCCTAAGTTTTTCATTTATTCCTTTGACTTTCAGTATATATGGACTCATCCTAAGTCCAACTTCGAATTCCACTCCATGCTTCCTCCACCCTTCCTCTACTCTACTGTACTTTAGCACATATCCTCCTCCCAAATCTCTACTCCACTCCACTCCGCTCCGGTCCCCTCACTCTCATCTCCGCTATGCCAAGATGGTCAATCCTCCTGCTCTCCATCATCCTCACCACCTCCTCCTCCATGCCGCTATATGTTGCCACGTTCAACGTTGCGAATCTAAATTTTTGGTGTGCATCCGAATTCATAGTCTATTTTCATCGCCTAGTTCGTGAGCCGAAAAATGTCCTGATCCGAGGCTGAACCTTGGGTGTTACAAGCAGGTCATGTCGGCAGCTTCCTGCTGGGCCTGTCCTGCCCTAACCAGAGCTACTTTGGCCAGAAGAAGGAAAAGAAAGCCCCTCCTCCTCCGTTACCAGGGCACACGACGTGGACGCGGAGTCGGATATATATAATATATATATATATATATAACAACAGCATATATATAACCTTCATATAGCCAATATAACTAATAACTATATGCTGTAATATAACAATATATGCTATATACCGGTACTTCTTTAACAATATAACAACCTTATATATATATATATACTATAATATAACATATATATATATATATATATATATATATAACTAGCATATATACTATATATGATATACTATATATATATATAACAATAATATATATATATATATATATATATATATATATGTATCTATATATATATATATATAATAACAAACCATTGTTAACAGTAATATCAACAACTGGGTCTATCAAGCATTAGAATAATTTTTGCACCCAACCTATCACTGCTATATATATATGTAATAATAATAATAATAACCAATATATGTATATATAACAATAATAACACCAATAACAGTAATAATATATATATATGTATATATGTTTATATATATGTATATTTATATATATATAATGTATAATATATAATATATATATAATATGTATGTATATATGTATATAATAATAACAGCCAACCAATATGCTGCTTTATATAACATAGTAACCAATAACCAGCAGCAGCAACAATCTGCTATATCTTCAACTCAGTAACAGCTAACTCATATAATAGTAACAACAATATATAGTAATATGTAATAATATATCATAATAATAGCAACATCTACTTTGTTGTTCTTCTTATATGTATATATGTAACAATATAGCATAATAATAATAATAATATAATGCACATTTATTTTATTTACTTATATATTTAATTTCAAAATTTAATATCAGAAATAA
>JABUQX010084823.1:20000-25000 GCA_015478945.1 Trachelipus rathkii | reverse complement strand
TATATATATATACTTATACTATATATATATGTATATATATATATATATATATATATATATATATATATATATATATATATATATATATATATATATATATATTTTATATATATAGCATAACATAATATATATATATATATATATATATATATATATATATATATATATATATATATATATATATAACTATATATATATATATATATATATATATATATATATATAAGGGTTCGACTCTTTATATATGTGAGCTATCCTCTATTAACTCTAGCTTCGTCCCTCAGAAGTTAATGAGTACATTTTTGGTGTGCTTTACTACAAATGGAATTAATCGCGGCGATCCGCGATGAAGCCTGGCCAGCCAGCCGGATTTAGCCGTTAAGGCCCCTTGTTTCCAAAGGACCTTTCTCGAAAGGGTCCCACTGACAGGACGAAAGTATGCGTTACGTTGTGGGGTAATTTATATATAACATAATAATACAATATATATATATATGCTCTATATCATATTTCTTATGTATGTATATATATATAATAACAACTGTAATTTGTCTACACGCCTAATGGATATATATGTAACAATACTATATATATATATAATAATAACAATATATATGTATATATAACATAATAATATATATATATATTTTTATAATATATATATATTTATATAACCTAATATAATATAATAATATATATGCTATATAATAATAATAACCAGCAACATATATAATAATATATATAACAACATAATAATAAATATAATATATATATATATATATATATATATATATATATATATATATATATATATATATATATGCATATACATGTATATATAAAGTAAAAGTGGCGTGAAAGAATAGAAGAGCAATGAACCTGGATGGATCCATTTGACAGAAGGTATTTAAAGAAAAGAGGGAGTTGTCCACGGAAACCGAACGAGTAGAGTTTAAGGAGAACACCAGTTATCCACGTTGTGTCATAATCTTTTGCAAGCTCAAAAAAGACACAAAGAACCATCCCACCTGTTAAGAAGGCTTCCCGGATGTCATGGTCCAGTTTTAACAAGGGATCCATGCTCGAACGATTTTTGAGGAAACCAAATTGGAAGTTTGAAAAAGCCTGGCGACTTTCCAGAACAGGGAGTGAAAATAGAAGGAATGTTTCCGAGAGACGTTAAGGATGACAAAATAGAATTTTGATTCTGGATAGCAGCTTGAACGAGAATTGACCCATTTATCGTTAATCTCTAAACTCCTAAAGCTTCTTCAAGTGCATGGCTAAGAAGAATGGTTCTTTGCTCAGCAAGAGCTTTGGAGGTAGTGGATCGCAGTATGTAATATATCGGGAATAAGAACCTTTGCGGAATTGCCCTAAACGTTTGGGTACCTGAGGTATTAGGGGCATACCAGTCGACGAATAGCTGAAATTATGAAAAGGACCCTCAGTTGTAGGAGAAGGAAGAAAAGCGGAAGTGCCTGCTGATCTAGAAGTAGCAGGGATTGAGGTGGGGTCAGGATGGAAACGCAACGGACGGTAATTGTTGTTATTAGGCTCTTCTTGATTTAATAAGGTGTTTTCTTTTACAGACTTTTCCATAAAAATTTAAACCACAAACTTCGTCTCCATGGATAAACAGATATAACAATAAAGCAAATGAAACATAAAAAAGTAAATAACAAGATGGGCTGGAAAGACGTATATTTCATAAGGAGGGGCAATCCTTCTCACCACCAAAGGTTTGAGGTCAGAGACACACACAACCTTCCGGACCCTACCCCGTAGGGTAGGCTGTGGATGTGGCTTCGTAAAGATCCTCCCGGAACTCTACGCCGGATTACCTCCCGTGTACCACAAGGTACCTTATATCTTGCCCGGTCAAAGAAGAGCTAAAGGACCGGTTTTTCTTCTTTACCCTCATCCACGGGGAAAAAGCGTGAGGTGAGCTCAAACTCATGGGAAAAAAAGAGACATCGGATAGCCCAAGGGACTGTGGCGGTAGAAAAGAGAGGATAACGTACGTACAAGTACTAAAAGGGCTGATGAGTGGGGGGAAAAAGTTAGAAACTGTTATAAAGAAGGTGGATTGAAATGACAGAAAATTGCTCTGAAAATAAGGGAAAAGGATGAAGGTTTAAAAATTATGTATGTAACAAATGATAATGCACGAATGCACAACAAATGCCCATACCTGTGCTGGGATCGGTGGGACACACTAAGACCCAATCGGTATTAGTTCTCATTTCTATGCCATGCTCAAGGTTATATATCAAGAGCACAACACCGCCATAAGAATCAATATCCCCCTTCCGGGGATAATATATCATAATATAGTATATATATATACTTATATATATATTATATATAATAATCTTATTATAAATTATATATACTATATATATACTATATAACATTATGTATATATTATATATATATATATTCTATATTATATATATATTAATTTATAATATATTTATATATATTATTATTATATTAATATATTATATATATATATATATATATTATATATTATATATATATATATTATATATTTATAGTTAAATATTCATTTTAATCGCAATTATGAGTTAAAGAAAGAACATATAATATGAAGGTTAAGAAATACTGCTTCTCTGGGATTGAACCACCGCATGTGGCGAAGAGGACATATACCCGATCTTACCCAACTGGCCATCCCAACTCTAAATGTTGGATCAGACAGTTTAGGCAAACTGACTTGGTCAAGGCGAATCCGCCAGTGTTCCCACTGTCCTTGTTCCTTGATGTTCCTTCTCTCGTTCGTTTGCTTTAAAACTGTTTTTGAATCCAACTTTTTGGTTGGAGGATGGTCAGAAAATGGAAGATCTGGTTAGTCCTTTCGCAACCATGCGTGTTCCAATCCGAGAAGCCAGTATTTCTTTACCTTCCCATATATGTTCTTTGTTTTATTTATATAATTTCTATATTATAATATATATCCTTAATATTATATTCTATTATTTATTATTAGATTATATTATATTAAATATTATATATATTCTATTATTTTAAAATATATTATTATATATATATAATATATAAAATATTATATATATATAGTATTTATATATATTATAAATATTTATAATAATAGATATATCTATTATAATATATAGTTATATATATTAATATATATATATAATATACATATATATATATATATATATATATATATTCTTCAGAAAAAGGAGTCAATGGGCTCCAAGCAAATTCCTATTATCTATGGAAAAAAAGAATGGTTGTTAGTAACGCCTTTAATTTGACTATCATTAAAAATTTTGAAAAGATTTTTTAAAAAACAAGAATGTTTTCAAAATTATGTAAATTTATTTTAACTTTTAGAGTACACTTCTTTGAACTGTAAGCTGCCTGAAGCCCCTGAGAATAAACATATATTTTTATATAAAACAGTTTTCTTAAAAATAAAGGCGCTTCAAAAAACTCCTTTAACGATGTTCTTAGATTCAATTTCTAGTTTTAATCCGTAACACGGCCATTCGAACACTCGCTTGAGTCTAGGCAAGCTGTGTTGTGAAAGCAGATCTTGCAAATTCTTGGTAGAAGGGACGGACTTCGTGACAAGTCCAAAATTTGATTTCGTCGATCTATAGCATGACCTGGATTATTATTATTCTATGATTATTATCTTTCTTTATTGTTGATTGTATTTTTCATCGCTTTCTGCAGCTCTAATTCCATTATCTACAAATTTGGCGTTCTTCATCTTTGCATGACAAGATACTACAAGAAAAAATTCCTGAAACTGATGGACTGCCTGACTCTTACTCAGATTCCTGTTCGATAATGTTATTCCTAATTAACAAAAATCATTCCTAACTTTTAATATTAGACATTTAGCTCTGAGAAAGATTCTGCCTGTGGATTAACACAAATGGCCGACAGAAATATTTTGTTTTTAGTTAACATTCTTTCCCTTATTTCATGCAATTTCCTAAAATCTCTTCTTTATTTTCGAAAGCATTAATTAGATGCTTCATGTCTATAAAATTTTCCTGCAGTTAAAACCACTTCTTGATTTTTCTTTGCTGTAAGGTAAGGATATTTGTAATTACCGGAGCCGAGAGTGGACCCCTTTTTTTCTGTTCCTGCTCCACTCTCAAATAAAATTTCGGCTCCGGTTACTCAGTCAAAAAAAATTCGGCTCCACACCAAAAAATTTTTTTGTCTTCAGCTCCGTCTCCACCCAAACCTTGAGGCTCCAGGGTTCTGGTTCCGCAGCCCTGATAGTAGTAGTAGTAGTAGTAGTAGTAGTAGTAGTAGTAGTAGTAGTAGTAGTAGTTTTTCAAGGGATTGAAGTATGGTGAATCTGTCTAAGAAAACGAATGAATGGACAAATTGACGAATATTTAATATAAAAGTTGTTTAAACATCATATAATTAATTCGTTCAAGCAAATTATATTAAAAAAATTGAGTTGATTTTACTGAATTAAATGAGGTATGTGAATAAGTTTAAAAAATGCTAACAAACCCTCAGAAATATCTACACTATTTGTTCCTTCATTTCTCGATATTTTATAATTTATTCCTTTTCTTATTCGCTCATTTATTTATTTTTTAAAATTATTTATCTAGTTTCCTTATTTATATAGTTTCTCAAATTTGTTAAGATAAATTTTGTTTTATTCAAATTTGTTGAGATAAATTTTTTTTTACTCAAATTTGATTTAATTTGTGTTTCAGCAACATTTCAAGGCTTATATATTCGTCTACTTAAAAAAAAAAAAGTTTTATATTACTCTAATCAGAGTTAAATGTACACCTAATCATTGCTAGTTTTTCTTTGCAGAATCATTCCAAATAAGTATACTGTGTCTGCGTATATATATATATATATATATATATTTATTATAATATATATTATATATATATATTATATATATAATATAATATATATATATATATATTATATATATATATATATATATATATATATAT
>JABUQX010084823.1:5000-10000 GCA_015478945.1 Trachelipus rathkii | reverse complement strand
AGCCTGTTTTACCCCACCCTGACCTTTTTTACCCCACCCTGATCTTTTTTACCCCACCTGACCTTTTTTGGCCCCCCTTCGTAGAAGGGTTGCGCCAGACGGTTGCGTAAGCAACCGTCGTACGTGTCTCCCCCCTATTTTTAGCCCCCCTTTAGGGGCTTAGCCCCTTTTTTGATGTTTTGGCCTTGATATTTCTGACCTTGATATCCTGACCTTGATACCATTTCTGACCTTGATACCGTATCAAGGTTTGTACCGATCGTAACTTGAACGCCTGTATGTATCGTTCATAACTTGAACGCATGTAGGTAACTGTCCTGTATGTATTTATCCTAACTTGAGCACACGCCTACACCTGCATACACACACACACCCGCACACACCCACACCCCCCCACACGCGGTCATGACTCACGACTTTCCACCGTCCCTTTTCATCTGTTCTTAGCCGTCCTTACTGCCTCGAGCCTTAGCGTCTTTTACCTGTTCCTGAGTTCATCTGGTCATAAATCAAAATATAAACCCAGATAGAATACGACCACTTACCACTCTGGCAATTAGGATATTTAGTTCACAGATCCACGGTAAGATCTGAGAGGATACATATTTTAATTCCAGTATAGATAAGAATTGAGAATCGGTGGTTAATAATTATAATAATTATAATAATTATAATATTAATAATAATAATTATATATATATATATATATATATATATATATATATATATATATATATATATATATATATATATATATATATATATATATATATATATATATATATATATATATATATATATATATATATATATATATTATATATTTATTATATATATTCTTATCTTTATTTTTTTATTTATATATATATATATATATATATATATATATTATATATAAATATATATATATATATATATATATATATATATATATATATTAGAATCCTTGTATATTTGGCATCTCAAACCGCCCTTAAATGAAAATCTAAATTTTAACAGTCTTTTAATACTGAAGTGAGATTTTGTTTAAATCTAGAACTCTTTACTATATGATATTGTAATTATTAATTTATCTATATGATTTATTTATTTTAACTTTATATTATTTTAATTATTATTAATTTTTATAATATTTTTGTTTAAAATTTTATTATATTGTAAGCCTTGAAAATGGGAATAAGTATTCTGACCCGAAACTAGTCGGCTAATAAATTATTTAATGTTTAAATTGATTTTGGTAACACCACATTATATATATATATATATATTATTATTATATTATATATATGAGAGTATATATATATATTATTATTATTGTTATATATATATATATATATATATATATATATATATATTATTATTATATATATTATATATATTATATATAGTGAAGCAACTAGAATCACGCAGTTAATACGTCACGTGGTCAATATAGCAGTATATAGTATATATATATATTATTATATTATTTTTACATATATATATATAATATATATATTATTATATATATATATATATATATAATACAACGTGGCCAATTGCAAGGGTATCTATATATATATTAGTAATTATATATTTTATATATATATATATATATATATATATATATATATATATATATATATATATATATATATATATTCACACCTACACACACACATACACACACACAAACACACACCAGCTAGGCTACTTATACACACACCCGCTAGGCTACTTATACACACACGCACAACCGCTAGGCTACTTATACACACATACACCCACCCATAGACACTTACACTCAGCCCTACACCTACACACACAACCATAGACACTTACACTATGACACTTATACACACTATGTCACTTGTACACACATACACTATGACACATACACTACATTCACTATGACACTTATACACACATTCACTATGACACTTATACACACTTACACTCACCCATAGACACTTACACTCACCCATAGACACTTACACTCACCATAGACACTTATACACACACTCACTCACATACATACACACTTATACGCACTTACACTCACCATAGACACTTACACTAGCCCATAGACACTTACACTCACCCATAGACACTTACACTCACACACACCTACACACACACTCGATATTTTGATTCCTACACTTTGATGGCTCAATTTTGTTGCCTCAACTTTGATACCTCAGCTTTGATGGTTCATCTTTGATGACTCATCTTTGATGCATTTTCTAACCTTTTCTACCCTACCCTACATCAAAGAACAGAGTTAATATTAATGTCTTCCCCTTAGATCATAAGCTGACCACCAGGCGCAGCATGATCCCTCCGCACGAAGGCATCCGAACCCGCGTTCCCGCCCGCCGCGTGCGCCCGCAGGCGCAATATTTCCGCGTACCCGCCCGCCGCGTGCGCCCGCAGGCGCAATATTCCCGCGCGAATGAAAAATATATATACTATGAGTCATTCATTTTTATTTCATACTTAAACATTTTTATTAAAAACATTTTCGCGATCCTAAAACTGTAACTCATTACAGACCTATTATTTAACCCATATTTCATAGTTGTGATATCAATGTAAACTATTCAAAAAATTTCTTTTCAAATATACTATGAGTCATTCATTTTACTTCATACTTAAACATTTTTTTATTAAAAACATTTACATTACAGCCCTTAAAGCAGTAAAACAGTAAATCAATAGCTCAATTGCCTAGCAACAGAGGGAATAGTAAGGCTTTGTTTTACTGCTTTGCTGATTTACTGCTTTAACTCATATATTTATTAACATTATTTTTTCTTTTATATTTTTTACTTAATACTTTTTAATTTATAATTTTTAAAAATTGTATGTAAGAAGAAAAAGCCAGAGTGGCTGATATATAATCATTTTATTTTACTACAATTGTACGAAATTTTATTAAAAACATATACTTTACAGACCTTAAAGCAGTAAATCAGTAAATCAATAGAGGTGTTACATAGCAACAAGGGGATTAGTATGCTTTTGTTTTACTGCTTTACTGCTTTAACTCATATGTTTTACTGCTTTAACTCATATATTTATTAACATTACATACCTTAAAGCAGTAAATCAGTAAATCAATAGAGGTGTTACATAGCAACAAAGGGATTAGTATGCTTTTGTTTTACTGCTTTACTGCTTTAACTCGTATGTTTACTGATTTAACTCATATATTTATTAACATTACATACCTTAAAGCAGTAAATCAGTAAATCAATAGAGGTGTTACATAGCAACAAGGGGATTAGTATGCTTTTGTTTTACTGCTTTACTGCTTTAACTCATATGTTTTACTGCTTTAACTCATATATTTATTAACATTACATACCTTAAAGCAGTAAATCAGTAAATCAATAACGCAGCTGCTGCTCAGCAACAAAGGGATTAGCATCCTTTGTTTTACAGCTCTGCTTTTAACTCATATGTTTTACTGCTTTAACTCATATGTTTTACTGCTTTAACTCATATATTTATTAACATTATGTTTTTTATTTTGTTTTAATACTTTTTATTTATTTTTATTATTATTTTTATTATTTTATTTTTATTTTTATTATTTTATTTTTATTTTTATTATTTTATTTTTTATTATTTTATTTTTATTGTTATTTTATTATTATTGTTATTTACTTCAGGCCTATTGTTATTATTATTTAACACACACGCACCCTGTTTAAACATATCAAATAAGTTCTTTTGTATGAACATAACGTATAATTTATTAAAACATTTTATGTTTTAATTAAACACGTACATTTATATTACTCATTCAATTATAACTAAAATTATTTCAAAGTTTCTTAAAACTTCTATAATAAATCAATCATTATCTTTGAACAAAGAATTTATTATTAAATGTTAATACTTTTTGTTTATAAATTTTATAACTATCAAGTTTTAAAATAATTTTTACTAAAATTTTATGAAATTTTATTAAAAACATATATTTTACGTACCTTAAAGCAATAAATCAGTAAATCAGTAAGGCAAGCCCCTAGCACCCCTCTACACCAAGCTATGCCACATTTTGTTCTATTGACTTACTGCTTTACATCATCTTTAACTATGTAATAAGTATAAAAATAACAAAATAAGTTCTTCTCTGATAACATAACATGTATTTTATTAAAATCATTCTAGGTTTTTATTTAAAAATAACAATTATTCACTTACATTTATATTATTCGCTCAATGTTAACTAAAAATATTTCAAAGTTTTTTAAATAATTCGGATTTTCTTTATTATTATCTATGTACATTGACAATCCAACACGAGAAAACACAACAACGCGCACTCCTGACAGATACGAAACTGACCTCTTCCTGTAAATTGCTGAAATAACTACTTTAGGCCTAAATTTAGGGATAATCCTTTGTACCCCGGGGCGATTTAGACCTAATACCAGGTCAAAATATATTTCAAACTGAACTCTTTTTATAAAATGTGGTGAAATAACTACGTTAATATTAGCTCTGTTCTTTGATGTAGGGTAGTTTAGAAAAGGTTAGAAAATGCATTAAAGATGAGTCATCAAAGATGAACCATCAAAGCTGAGGTATCAAAGTTGAAGCAACAAAATTGAGCCATCAAAGTTGAGGAATCAAAATATCGAGTGTGTGTGTACGTGTGTGTGAGTGTAAGTGTCTATGGGTGAGCGGGCGTTCATGGCCAGTGTGCGTCTATGGTGAGTGTGGCGTATAAGTGTGTATGTATGTGAGTGTGTGTGTATAAGTGTCTATGGTAGGTGTAAGTGATGTGAGTGTAAGTATCTATGGGTGAGTGTAAGTGTCTATGCCTGGGTGTGTGTGTCATAGTGCATGTATGAATGTGTGTATAAGTGTCATAGTGTATGTGTGTACAAGTGACATAGTGTGTATAAGTGTCATAGTGTAAGTGTCTATGGTTGTGTGTGTAGGTGTAGGGCTGAGTGTAAGTGTCTATGGGTGGGTGTATGTGTGTATAAGTAGCCTAGCGGTTGTGC
>JABUQX010084822.1:25000-33673 GCA_015478945.1 Trachelipus rathkii | reverse complement strand
TAATCTATGACTTTAGCTTCAGTTTAAAAGAACCTAAATATTTTTAAATCACCGTTTTATATTTTATTATTATTTATTTTATTTTTTATTAATATCTTCACGAAAAATCTTTAGTCACCTTTTAAATATACCTAGAGTAGTTTTTAATTTATTATGCTAGTTTTATTTCGATTTAAACAACTACTAATTTATTACGATTATTATTACTTTGAATTTTAGTTTTTTATTATTTTTCTTTCCTTTTTATATCACGTATTTTCTAGTGTTTTCACCAATTATTTCTTTTTCACAACATTAGTTTTCCAACCATGTCACAATGTTCTATAGTGTTTTTGTCTTTTTTTTCACAAAACAAATTTTTTGTTCACATAAGATTCAAAAATCATTTAGACAATTTTTTATTTATCTATAATCCTTCTCGAAGAGACCCGAGCAGACGATCATATACGGAAGAAGAAAGACAGAAAGCCGAATAATAAAAGCCATACTCAATATAGGCTATAATCCAGGAGTGTGGCTGAAGGTACCTCCCCAGGGACAATGCACCAACCAACCCAACGCACGTCACCCAAAAGCTGTTTTTTCTTAGGGTTAAAAGCCCTGTAAATGGGGAATTTTGAAAAAATATTATTATATATGTGGTATAATAATAATAAATAATAAATAATAATAATAAAAAAAAAAAACAATACTTAAGAAAACCAGGTAGAGATTTTAGTTTTATCTATATATATATTTATATATATATAATATATATTATATAAATATATATATATATAGTATATATATATATATAATATTATATATTATATATATATATATAATATATATATTATTATATTATATAATTATATATTATATATATATATATATGTAGGATTGACTCTAAACATTTTTGGTTCCGGCCGAACCGGAACTTTCCGGAACCTTGGAAAAGTTCCGGGTGGAACTGACAACTTTTCGATTCCGCATATACCTTACATATCTGCTAAAACTTGAATCTGATTAACAAGCTGGAGTCTTATAGAAGTATCTGGCATGTTGTTATATCCATATTGTGAGTTCTTAACTTAGTTCTGTAAGCCAAATTTTGGATAAGAGGAGTCAGTAAATTTTAATAAAATAGGAATATACTATATAAAGGTTCTACCTGGTCTTCTAAAGTTTAAAAATCAGAACAAATGATTTATCGTTTGAGCAAAAAAATGATAGATATTTTGCTAGCTCGTTTGTAACGCGATATTGTCGATCGACTTTAGACTGTTATCGTTTTTGTTATTTGTGCTTAACGCTCGATAAGAAAATGCTTACCCAGTTTTAGCACGTAATATCGTGCATAAACAAACGCGGTTTTTCATAAGTCACTTTTGTTTACAAACAATTGGAAACAGCTCTTGTGATGGACACTGGGTTTAAAATAATAAAAAATAACAAAGAAAGATATTCCAAATAAATGATCAACTATTATGATGGAATTTATCCATTTAAGAATATAATTAGATTTAAGCTAATTTTATTATTTGAATGAAACATTCATCAATTCAAACGAACCTACACGCCGCCATCTTGTTTGTTTAATTTTTTCGTAAGAACTTGCTAAATTCAGACAAGCATGGAAAATAGGCAACCTTAAGATTGTAAAAAGAAATTCCTTACGTTGGATGAGCATTTTTCACAATGTTGCGCTAGTTGAACAAAAACGAACGCCAAGACTGGAGCATCTTATTGTTTCGTAAGCACAAATGCCAAAAAAATGAAAACAGGCGTTAATACCATAATTTCGGACAAGTATAAGAAAGTAAAAACTCGCCAGTACTTAATAGTAATATAGTAATATTATATTATATATAATTTTTTATTATATATATATATATATATATATATATTATAATATATATTATATAATACATATATACTTAAAAAAACTCTGATAAAAAACTTATCAAGAAAGAACACACTTTCTTGGGAATTGTGATCTAACCTTTCTGTTACTTTAAGAAACTGTGTATTATCTAGTCTCAATTAATTACATATAATTATGTGAAAGGCAAACTAATTTTAGTTGAGTTTATCAAAATTTGATCAATCTCAAATTTTCGTTTTTTTAGAAAGACATTTGAAAAGTTGAAATTACTATAAATGACTGGCTCGGAACAGTTAGTTCCGGCCGGAACAGGAACTTTTAAAAAATCGAGTTTTCCGGCACACTCCCTAATATATATATTATATTATATATTATATAGTATATATATAATATATACCGTATATATATACTATAATATATATATATATACTATAGAATATATATATATATATATATACTATCAATATTATATATATTATATATATAATTATATAGTATAAAATACTTATTAATAAATTCATATATAATTATTATATTATATATATAATTATACTATATATATAGTATAAAATATATACTATATATATATATATTGATTATATATATATATAATATCTATATATATTATTTTTTTTTCCCTTAATATATATGTAAACATTAATAATATATATATATCATATATATAATATATATTATATATATATATAAATATATATATAATATATATATCCTATATATATGCATACGATTTATATATATACATATATATCATATATTATATATAATAATTAAAAAAAAACCACCACCAAAAAAAAAAAAAAAAAAAAATAGCCAAGTTTTTTCTTTTTTTTTTTTTTCAGCTGTTTATTTTCAACAATTTGATATATTTTAAAAAATTATCATAGTGGAATAACAGATATATTTATTAAGTGCAACTTAGTAACATATTTCATTCAAGATTTGCAACTGAGTCATATCTGAGTATTGGCACTAATGAAACAAGCTACTTGTAGGTCAATATTATATTTTTTCTACCAATATATTATATATATATAATATATATATATAGTATATATATATATATATATATATATATATATATATTATATATATATATTATATATATATATATAATATATATATATATATATATATATATATCTATTGGTAAGGAAATTTGAAAAACATGATAAAAGTGCTTTTAACATTTATAGGCCTACTACTACCAAAGTCCTCATAAAAACACGCTTTCACCCTCCATCAAACTGCAAAACGGCGTACCACAGGGCGCCATTTTCTCTCCATTCCTCTCAATCTCTTTACAGCAGGATCTGCCACCCCTACCAACCAATCCACCAAACTATTACTTACCCAGACGACATCAGTCTCATTTTCCAACATCCACTTGTAAACACAGCCACCAGTACACCCAAGAATACCTACAATTATTAGAAACTTGGCTACTCAACAATAGGAATGACAGCTTCCCCCTTAAACATTCCTCATTACCTCCATAACCAGCTGACCGCCACCACATCCCAATTCCACCCAATAGTCATATTTGACAACAACCCCTTCCTTTAAACAAAACCGCAAAAATATTAGGATTACGACACACATATGACTTGCTCCCCCACACTTCAACCAAATTACTTCCTCAACCCAACGGAAACGTAAACACCCTCTGAACTCTACTCCCAAGCACACTTCAGTGACAGAAAACACACCCTTACCACAATCTACAAACAACTTCACAGAACTAATATAAATTATGCCTCCCCCGCATGGTTCCCAGCACTATCACAATCCAACATAAATAAATTGCAAGTTACACAAAACATTGCCCTAAGAATAATCACTGGATGTACAAAAACAACCCCCATCCAGCATTTACATGACGAGACACACATCCTTCCCATCCCTACCCACTTGAACATGGTAGGGACACAATTTTTCCAGAAAACACTCAACCCAACCCATCCATGCCACAAAACTCTCCAACCCCCCCCCCCGACACAGACTAAAAATCCCCCTCCTCACCAGCCAAACTTTTATAAGGAGCTAATCTACAACAAATTCCTCCCCACCCCAACAATTCAGTCTTGGCTCTCTCACACATTCCATCACCCAATTAACTCAACACAATCTACAAAATCGCCCAATACAATCTCTAAACACCCATCCCAAACATTCTCCCCTACAGAAGCATCACCCCCTGGTCCAGAATAAGAAAACCAAATAACCTCCGCCCCGGAGCAGATTCAGGCCACACCCAAATCTTATGCAAATAATTAAATTCAGATTCAGAAACTAGACAACGTATAATCCCCATATTGCCACTAAGTCGTTAATATCCCCGGACAACAATAGAGCCATTCCTTCTGGCCAGTGCCCCGCCCTCGACCACCCACCGTACCCCTTCTGCTGTAACTTCTAATTCTTTGACCTGTGGAACCCCTTTAGAAGCGGTGCCGGCTTTCTGGAGGCGGTTGGGCCCTTTCTAATAATGGCCAGGCAGAAATGCTAATACTATATATTTATAGTATATATATTATATTATATATATTTATATACATATTATATTATATATATTATTATATATATATATATATATATAATATATATATATATATAATATATATACTATATATATATATTAAGGAGAACATATGGGAACAAAAAATTAATCTATGAATTGGCTAAAAGTATGAGAACCTCGAAAGAACCATAAACGCACTCATAAGAAAAGGAGGAGAAACGTTGTAGGGGAGGAGGACGGTGTTGGAAAGATGGAGAGAATACTTTGAGGAATTGTTGAGATTTGAGGTTGAGGTGCAGATGGAGAGGGAATGGGAGGTGGTGGAGGAAGGAGGAAAGAGACACGAGGGGGGATATTGCTGGAGAAAATAAGAGAGGCAATTAAAACGCTACGAAATGGAAAAGCCCAGGAACCGATGGACTGAATGCTGAACTATACAAGACTGGAGAAGGAAGTTGGGGAACACTGTGGAGTAATGGTACTAGAAATTTACTAATGAGATATGGGACAAGGAGAATACCTGACGAATGGAAGTAGAGCGGTTGATTTGCCCTAGTATACAAGAACAGAGAGACAAAGAATTCCTGTAACAACTTCAGAGGATAGCTCTTACTGAATGTTGCTAGTAAAATATACAATACTAGAGAATATTGGAAAGGAGACTGAGAATCAAAGTCTTGAAGAAAATAGGAAAGTTGGCAGTATGGCTTCAGAGCGGGAAAAATACAATGGATCCAATCTTCTACATGGAAAATGATGATAGAAAAAACAATAGAATGGGAATTGAAAGGAGCAGATTGCGCGTTTGTAGATTTGAAAGCCTGTTGATAGATTGATAGGAGAAAAGTATGGAGTAGAGCTATGACGAACAAGAGTACTGAACATACGCACAAAAATTAAAAGAGCAATTAAAAAGTTACATACTGCCGAATTACAAGAAATAAATACTTCCTCTCGCCCTGATATTCATATCTCATTACATGATACGGACTGAAGAGACATATTGTAGCACCCGTAGACAATAACACACACTCTATAGCAGCATGATCCAGCATTGATAAGCAGGCGAGGAGCGGAAACGCAGAAATGCTGACAGATGGGTGCCGCCCAACTGGGAGAAATCGTAATGAAGATGACAACACCGGAGAAGACAGAGGCAATGAAGAATAAGCTAGAAGAAAGAAGAAACTGAACTCAAACATAGAAGGAAGAGATACAGCAGATAGATAAGTTCAAAATACTTGGGAGTGATGATGGAAGGGAAAGGAGGTCAAGGAGGAGAGATAGGCGAGAGGATAAAGAAGTTCTCTCAGAACGTAGGAGCATTATACCCAGTACTGAAAGAAACAGATATACACCAAAAGAAGTGAAAATGGAGATATATAAAACAATACTGAGACCATTACTAGTGTACGGATCGGAAAATGCTGGGCCTGAACACAACACAACATGAGAAATGGAGGCCGGCGGAGATTGAGGGTGCGAGATTGATGAAGGACGTTACCCTGAGAGATAGGCGAGAAAAGTGAAGAAATACGGAGAGAGCTGAGAATTGATCAACTCAAATAACAAAGTACAACAGATCAACTGGATGGTTATGGACCCTCAAAGAGAATGGAAGAGGGTAACCATGGCACCAAGAAAGATGCTGGAGTGGATGCCGGTGGGCCGTAGACCTGTGGGCAGACCCGAAGAAAAGATTGAAGGATGCGGTGGAAGATGCGAATGAACGTCAGAGGAGTGTCTATGGTGGATGTGGAGGAGAGAAGAATGTACGAAGATAGAAACACTGAGGCAGTTCTGCAGAGGTGACACTGACAGAGTCAATAACAGATTACCAGAGGCGGATGGTGAATTAAGGTGAATATAATATATATATTATATATATATATATAATTATATATATATATATATTATTTAATATATATATTATATAATATATTATATATATTATATATATATATATATATATATATATATATATATATATATAATTTATCATTTAATATGGCGAATATTCGGTAAGTATTCGGTATTCGGCCAAATACTTTTTCGGTATTCGGCTTTTTGCTGAATATTCGGGCCGAATAATTGAGCTTTATAAACAATAAATTACGTCAACATAAGAAAAATTATTTTCAATTTCAAAATTGAAAATTTAGAAACTTATTTTCCAAAAAAATAAACTACTTTAAGACCAATTTTGTAGCCAATATCGGCTGAACATCTTTGTCCATTCTGTCAGGATCCAATATAAAGGCCTTTGCACATATTCAATATTCTAAAAAAATCAGAATTCATTTAAGTGATAGGGATAATGCGACCAAACATGGTAGCTGGTATAAGCGAAGGGCTTGTATCAATTTCCATGCATTTCATTCATATTGTTGCCTACTATGTATTCACGACTTCAATATATATGTGAGAAAGTTCTGTTAAAGATTTTTTTATTTACTGCAGAAGCATCATATCCTCTCATTTTCACCATTTCCTTTAACGCAGCTGCAAAGCTTAAACTTTACAGATGCAGCTGAATGTCAAACAGCATAAATAATTCAAGACGTTTCTACAACCTGCTGGAACAGACTTATGATATGCTTCTTAAAAGTTGTTTGAACACAAAAGTTCCCACTATCCCATACGCTGACCCTGAATGCAACAGACAAGTGTTGACTGATTTCTCAGTGGCAAAATCTATAATCCAATTTATTGAGCCATTTGACAACAATCACTAAAACAAGCATTAAACTGAGTAGTAACAGTCGCCCAAGTGATCCATTCCATCCTAACAATTTAAATTCTCATTTTTAAATAAAGCAAATTAAAAGCAAAGCTCGTGGAATAATTACACTCGTTGAAGAGCTTAGAAATCAGCATAAGAAAAAAAGCTTTCTAAGTTTCTATGTGAAAATCTTTGGTGTAGCTACTTTCTTAGATCTCCGATTCAACTATTTTATCAACCTGACTCAGTAAAAAATCAATGGTACGTTGAGGCATGGGCAAAAGAAATGCTGAAAATTTAGCTCCATGACTTTCTTCGCTGACGATGATTCACGTATTGGGGAAAGTGAAGCTGAAGGTCCATTTTCACTTCTTTAATGGATTGTTTTAAAGAAATTGTGGCATAAAAATCGTCATACAGAAAAGAAAGTTGAGAGTGAAAAAAGAAAGTCCATTCTTCTGACGATGTGATTATTGGACATAAAAGTAAAAGGCAACATACGGAATATACATCAAGAATAAACAAATACATAAGTTTAGCCTACTTTGACCAGTGGAAGACGAATGACTATTACCCTTCAATTGCGTGAAAAAAACACTGGAAATTAAGTTTTATGAATTTCGAAAAAAACTTGCAATAAAATACCTTTCAGGTCCACCGTCATCAGTCGAAAGTGAGAGAATATTTAGAACAGGAGAAATATTTATGAAGCCACAAGAAAAATAGGTTATCCCCTGAAATGGAGAACTGCTAATGCTTATCTGTAATTTTAACCTTACGAGCTTATTCAAATGAGTTTAGTTAATATTTTTAACTACGAACTTTCCACATTTTCATTATTAATTATTTTTTAATATTCATGAATGCGAATGTGCCATTGAGATAGAAATAGTTATTTACTTTTTGTTTGATTACTTTGTATTATAACACTGGTAAACAAGAAATTTCTTGGACGGGGTTTTCGCAATTGATCTCAATTGATGTGCTGATTGCCAAAAATGCTAATCGGTTATTGCCATATCACATCGATTGTGAATATTGTGATGTAACACAGATTTGCTTAAAATTTTATGATTTTTACCTTTTTCCAGAGGGTCTATATCACAAATATTGGGATTATATATATATATATAGTATATCATATATATATATATATATATATAAAACCATATATATATAATATATATATATATATATATATTATATATTATATATATATATATATATATATAATATATATAATCTATATCTCGAATGAACCGAAAGATTATTAGTGAGTATGAAGGGAGAGAAACAAATCTCAATGATATGATACATGTCTTTGATACAATAATATGTTAAACATATAATACCAACTATGAATAAAGATAATATGGGACAACAATGAATAAATCGCTGCATGGGTTTTTGTTAAATGTAAAGACATACCTACGATCGTAGTAACTTTCTCTTCGCTAGACTCATCTACCTGTCACATTAGCGTCTGGAATACCCTCAGTGTGATCGCCCACACTCTTCGTTCAGGCCATCATATTGATATCTCCACTG
>JABUQX010084822.1:17500-20000 GCA_015478945.1 Trachelipus rathkii | reverse complement strand
ATGAATACATCTTTTAACTCAACAAATACATACATAATATACAAAACATATATCATAATACATGAGTACAACATGCAACAACAAAAAACAACAATTGCAGCTACACCAACAGCAACGATATATAATATACAGTATTGGATGCAATATACAATAAATATTATAGAATGCCCAAAAACCACTAAAACAACACTAAACCGACTAAAAACTCAAACAAACAAAACCCCCAATACTATATAATATATATGAAACGACAACAAAAATATCCATAATTGTATCTAATATATATTATATAAAGATACCTAAGTAATGCAATAATATACAAAACTATATAATATCTATAGAATAATAATAATAAATGACCAAAAAAAAAGCGTTACTTAACGGCCAAACACACGGCCAACCAAACCCGGAGGATCGGGAGTAAAAAATTTATTTTTCGCAAGAGATAGCAATACATGATACCAAACTCCACGCACTGTTCTAGGGAGTTTAATGACAATGAAGATTAGGTACCAAAAGACCCGGAATAGACCTAAAGATACGTTTACTTTACCTTCAGTTAAGTAGGTTTACGTTAGGTAGCTGAGATTAGGGTAAATAGGTTTAGCCCAGTTAAATCGAACGTTAGGCACGTTAGTCATACACTCCTACAAATTCCTTGTTGATGACCTATTCGAAATTTTTCATAAAACAGATTTATCCCACACCTACATGTCTTCATGCGAATTGACTGTTTCTTCCACATGTAGGCTAACTTAATATAGAATGCAAAAAAAAAAAAAAAAAAAAAAAAAAAATAAAAAAAAGTTTTTTTAGTTTTTTTTTTTAAATCTATAATATTAATAAATTATTTATTCTTCATCTTCTACATTTTCCGTGTTCTATATTTACATCATATAATTAATTATTTTTATTTCATAAATAAACCCTTAGTAACTCTACATCTACTTTTTCACACTTATTATGAAATATATCTTATTCAACATGTTGCTGATAGCTAATGACCTGCATACACTAAGCTCTTAATAAAAAAGGACCACCACTGAAACGCTCAACACCATCTTCCCATATATTTTATGATATTCTAAATAAACGTCCCAAAAAAAAAATAAGTTTAGCAACAGAATCCACAAAAAAAATTTATTTACTTTGAATACTTCTTCGTTCACCCCTAAAAATGTTTTATTTTTATTTTAAACTTTCATAAATTGTTCTACATATATGACCTTTTCTGTTTTACAGAATGCGGTCAGTTTATTGATAATATTTTTTTAGTTTTTTTAAAATATATATATATTTCTTTAAAGTATATGATTTTCATAACATATCAATTTAAGTTGTAATTGACAATGATTCAAAAAAATATACTATGGGACACTTTTCGGTTACGACTCCGTCAGTTTATTTATTTATTTTTTTTTTAAACTAAGGAATACCTCCAGGTAAACCGCAAAGATGACAGGTATATTATATAAGTGAATATTATTATATTATAAAAACCAAAAAAGAGGATCTTCCTAAACAAACTCAAAACGGGAAACGACCTATCTGCTGTAGGACTATTTCCCCCACATCCGGTACGTAGAGTAGCCTCTTCCACGTAGATCTCACCTGCTCTATATAGTAATTTGAACTGGATACTTGTCGCTGGGGGCCGAGATCACATCACGACCCTCTTCAACCCTATCGGAGACATGGATAAACATAATAAGTTCAATAATAATCACAACCACTTGTTCCTATCATACAACGGCAGCTAAATCCACCTAATTTAATATTTAATTAAAAACATTATTAACTTCTAAATATAAGTCATTATTTTCTATACTATTACACATAAATATAAATATGTAAATTAGTATAATTTTCTGTAATGTGTACTCGTCTATAAATAACAATTCTGCCTGTTATAAAATAAACATTAAAATATTTACCATTAAATTAGTAAATTATTAAAAATTATTTAACAATTTAACTTTGACTTTATGAGCTTTCTTGAATATCATTGTTCCCTTTCACATTCTGCACCCAAATTTCAATTTTTCTAAAGGATAAGTAAAATATTTCTTGAATATTAGTAAAGCAACATATATTAAAAGAAATACAAAGACACAATTATGCATAAACTTGATCACAAGCGTATAAAATCATGAAACCTGGCCAGTACAAATTTACTAAATTTATCACTTTTAATATATACTCTGTAACCGTATTAAGTAGCTTTCATTCCAAATATATATATATATTATATATATATATAATATATATATATATTAATAGTATAATACTATATATATATATAATATAATATATATATATATATATTATTATATAAATATTAATATCATATTACTTATTATATATATTATATAAATTATAAATTTATAAAAATATATAAATATTATAATGAAAATTGTAAATCAATATTTATATTTAATAATATATAATATATAATATATATATTATTATATATATTAATAATAAGATATAATATAATATA
>JABUQX010084822.1:0-12500 GCA_015478945.1 Trachelipus rathkii | reverse complement strand
TTAATAATAAAATTAAATAATAATATATAAATAATAAATAATAATTAATAATTAAATAATATAATAATAAAGAAGAAGAAGTAAGAAAGAAGCATTTGTGAGATGGAGAAGGGAGAAAGATAAAGCATTGAAAGATAAGAAGAAGAAGAAGAAGAAGAAGAAGAAGAAGAAGAAGAAGAAGAAGAAGAGTAGAAGAAGAATAATAATAAAATAATAAATAATAATAATAATAATAATAATAATATCATAATAATAATTTAATATAAATAATATAATAATAATAATAATAATAATAATAATAATTAATAATTAATAATCATCAAATTATTAATCAAAGGTAAAAAAAAAATTACTTCGTATAAAAATCTTGAGTCATCAAATTTTATTAAAATTTGATAACTCATTTTTATACTAATTATATAATAATAATAATAAAATAATAATAAGTTGTAGTGCAATTAATATATTTACACATAATAGATTATATAATTAATATAATAATAATAAATTTAATAATAATGAATAATTAATTAACTATAAAACACTAATATAAATCATGCATTGATACCTCTCAATGACTCTAAAATAAATAATAATTAATTATTAATCGAGATATGATAAATAAATAGATAGATAAATGCGAATAATAATAATAATGCCATGATTATTTCCAATTACTTGGACATTAGAATCTCAACGATATAAAACATTTATAGAAGACAGAGATAATAATAATAATAATAATTAAATAGACTTATAATGGCCTTGGTCATAAAATAAAGTCTTGCCAGGCCTTTTCTATTAAAG
Organism: Trachelipus rathkii; assembly: GCA_015478945.1. Classification (NCBI taxonomy): domain Eukaryota; kingdom Metazoa; phylum Arthropoda; class Malacostraca; order Isopoda; family Trachelipodidae; genus Trachelipus; species Trachelipus rathkii. The sequence continues at coordinate 11,693 of JABUQX010084822.1, read as the reverse complement.
AGATATAATATTACAATATTAAAATTTAATTTTAATAGTTATAAGTATATTAATTAATTTCCTCAATTCCTCCAATTTATTAAAATTTTTATTAACCATTCCGATATGCAGATATATATTTATATATATATAATATTAATCAGATTATAATGGGCTTTTCCAAATTAATAATAATTAATATTAAATAATAATATTAATATAATTAAATAATTTATAATAATAATAATAATAATAATAATTAAATTATATATAATTTAAAATAATTAATAAATAATTAATTAAATAATAATTAATAAAAAATATAATAAATAATAATTTAATAATAATTAATAATAATAATATATAATAATTAAAATTAAATATTATAATTAATAATCAAAGTTTATGATAATGTAATGATAATAATAATAATAAACTCGTATGATGTGATTGTAGATAGCACCTCGAGTGATAATATAGAAGTAACAATAATAATTAATATCGACATAACTGGAATCAAATAATGAGAGTAGATATACTAAGTAGAGTTAATTAATCCCAGTATAATTCAATAACTAATAATTAGATACAGGATAAAATACTAATATAAATAATAGGAGTGAGTGAAAATATTAAACAAAAATTAATAGATAGAAAAAAGATTCTGTATGTATCGCCCATAGTATGCATGAAAATGAAATTAGATCTGATGATGATGCGGCCTGCATGATGATGGATGATGATGATGATGATGGATGATGATGATGATGTTGATGATGATGCTATTGATGATGATGATGATTTTTGATGATGGATGATGTATGACTGATGATTGGAATGTAAATGATAATTAATCAGTTAATAATTAATATATAATAATGATAATCTTGCTCAATAAGTAATAAATTTAGATAATAATAATAATAAAATAAATAATAATTTATGTGTGAATAACTTGTATCCTACTTATTAATAATAATTTGCCAAAGGATTGACAAACATTTTTAACACATAAATAATAAAAGTTTAAAATTTTTCTGTGTTTTAATTAATATACATATGGTGTATATTCACCTTAGAGAGAACAAATTCCCCTTAAATGGTAAAATTCCCCTTAAATGATAAAACTTGAAAACTTGACCTCGAAGGTGGTTTTATAAAAAATTATTACTCAATCTTCCATTTTTACCCATTACCAGAGGTATATAATATATACTATATATATATAATATATTATATATTAAATATATATATATATATATATTATATATTTATTAATTATTAATATTATATGTACTATCCTAGGGATTTAATATGACTCCTACTATATATCCTTGTAGTATGATCTATACTTAGGTATATGATATATACATATATATATATATAGTTATCACTGAAGGTCTACCTTATAGAGAGTCTCCTCATATGGTATATATTATTTAGTGATACCTCTCCTTCCTATTATCTCAATCTAATTTATAATTAAATATATTATTAACTTGAATTAAAATTAGGATACGTTTGAGCTCAAATCTCTCGATAAAACAGAAGCATTACTATCTATAAAGTATTTTGTCTATGATTTCACTTCTCGAGAAAGAGCTAATGTGCTGGTACTTAATGGTTTCTCCATTACTTTTACAATTATCTGTTACTCTTTCTTACCATCCTGAGCGTGCCCTCGTAGTGAGAAAGGAACTTCTGGTTCATTATAAGATTTTAAGGAGAGCCTCTTCTTGCGTTATTTCACAGTCCGATGCATCCAATATTTCATAATGTAGTCATCATGTCACGTATATATTAGCTTCATAAAATGGAGGGAGATAATTGATTAATTAATATATTATATAGGTGATAAATGTTTTATTTTCTCCTATTCATTTCTAATAAATATTTCTCTAGAAGATCAAATATTATAATAGATAGGTATATAATAAGGAGGCTAATAAAATAGAAGTAGAGCTTATATATATATATCTCACGTAATAAATTTATTTATTTATTTTACTTCAGGCCTATTGTTAATATACACTATCATATACATAAAATAAATTTAAGTATTAATAATATACTCATAAATAGTAATGTGTAAAATCCATCTAAAAAAGTACAGAAAATAGAAAAATGCAAAATAAAATATTATATATAGTATAAAAATAATATAACGTATTAGTTATATTCCATATATTATATATATAATATATAATATAGAGAATCATATAATTATATAATAATTAAAACCCTATATAAGTTTAGGCCCTCATTCAAGTGTAGATCTTTCACAGAAAACTCCCAGGTATGATTATTGAAAAGAATCAGAATTATATTTTCCCACTTTAACAAAATGCCTTCTAGAACAATAAACGCATTAAAGATAGAGTTGCCAATTCGCTTATCAAACGGTTTGTAATACCGAAGAAAGCTAATTAAAAAAATTATTGAAGTTTAAATCTATGTAAACTTAACGTCATTCCTCATTAACCTTACTGTAAGCCGTACCTCATAACCTGTCGACTTAATGTCATTTATTTTGTATATTATAATTTATTCACTTTGCATTGCTTAAAAAAAAATACGCATCTGACGCAACATGCGCGCTTGTGTACATTTTGTTCGATAAAGAACAAAGGGAAAAACTATAAAATAACCAAAATTTTTATTCTTTTTTTCCAACTCGGAAAATACTTTATCGAAGAAAAAGATCCTACACGATATGTCCATATAATATATATAAATACTGTATTATATAATTTAATTAAATATTAGATAATATATATATATAATATAATATATATTATATATATATATAATATATATATATATATATTATATATTAATATATATTATATATATATATATATATTATAATATATCAGTGGCGACGTCCTACCCTATACTACTCATATATATTGGCAAGTTGTTAAGATTCTTTTGTAAATTGTTGCTCAAGCGCCGAACAGTTTGTATATTAGAAATTGTCTATAAGTGTGTAAAGATAGCTGTGACCGTGTCATTCGGAGTTTGCCGAAAATCACCATAATAAAGTCAAATAGATTGTGAAGAAATTATTGGGTATAAACTTATAGTGTGTTTAGAGAAATTTACATTTCAAATGATTCCAGTACTCAACACGAAAATGAATTATATACTCTAACACTGAAATAAAGAAATTGGTCATTGACACCCGCGTAGAAAGTGATCCTACAATGTATCAGTTATAATTTACTTATATTAACTGCATTAGACTGAAGATACTATTTACTATCCTTGAGTAATATTTCATCATCTCAGATCATAATTCAATGTTTATGTCAGGTCAGTATAAAGTAGATAAAACTTGCATAAATATATGATCGTGACTAATCTATTCTTTGTCGTTATAAATTAAGAATAAGTTATACATATATTAATAATAATATAAATACTCAATTTATTTAACTATTATGTTTGTAACTTAAGAAATATCATGTATTTTTGACTTTATGATTAATTTTTTATTTAAATTTGATTATCTTTTATTTTAATTTTATGCAATTATTGGAATTTTAAAATGTTACTATACCCTAAGGAGATATATATATATAGTGTGTATTTATATACGTAATCTCACACTCATATAAGTAATATCTACTCTCAATACGTTACGTATGTAATTATAATTAAATACTGGAATAATCTATATGAGCTATATACTAAACGATAAATAAAAATAGATTTCTAGTATTATATACTAAGCTCCTTAAGGCCTAGAGGCCTTATAACTGTCAACTCCTTCTTAAATCTATCAAATGCATCATGACACCGTCCCATAGAAAGGCACTCCTATTCAAACAGCTATCCACCGGTGATTTAAAATACCTATAAATATGCTATTCACTGAAGACAGCTACCGATCTACCAACCTTTATTCCTTTTTCGTAACTCACTCAACTCCAATCGTTTATAGAAATCCCTCATATAATACCAAAATCCCTTATAATATCCTATCCATAATGTGAACTCATTAGTTAACCTCACAAACTATACACCCATCTCACACATCACATCATAATATCGCAAAAAACCAAGCGAACCCTATTAATCCGGTTATTATGCATTAAAGTAAATATGGCCTCCACCATAATGCAGTTTTAAGTCGTAGAGCATATATATCACAAATAATGAACCTTATGCAAACTATAAACCTGTACTTATATTCATAATCTTTTATATGGTCTTTGTGTTTACTGGTCCACTGCAACATTCTATTTTATTATTATTTATACAATTTTCTTAAATTAAAATAGAAGCTCCATGCATAAATCTAAATTGGGTACAGAAAGGACAATTATTGATAATATTTTTTAAATTCCATTTTTAAATAATATCTTGAGATTATATTTAGCACCTCTCTCACATTATTATTTTATATAAGTGTTTATTTCTATTTAATACTTATATATTGGTTACTAATATCCAGTTTACTTATTCATTTTTCTATTGTTAATCGTACAATAACTTTTTCTTCAATTAATTCAATATGTGTATGTATTTTCTTACATAGAAACTCGCAAAGTATAAAATTCAGTCTCTGATAATCCGAGGACACCTAGCATACTAAGATATATTTCCGTATTAAACTTCAGATTATTTAGAATTGTTAATTTATAAAGTTTCTGTTGTGTTTTTTAGTTACAAATACTCCAATTTTTATAATACTCTACTCTCCTGATTTTCCTCGTCATCCTCCTACTTACACAATGTTATTTTTAAAGATTACTCCCCGAAATCCTCAGTACTCTTACTCTGCGAGTGACAGTAACCCTCAAACGGGTAGCGCGTCAATCGTTTATTCTCCGCATTGCCGGCTAATATTTTGAGGTAAATATTTGTTTTCTATGAGTATCCTATAATTGTGAATATACATAATTAAAAGAGGTAAACAACAAAACTGTGTATCACATATTAAATTCAAGTGCCATGTTGTTGTCAGTGAGCACAATATATCACAACACTTTTGTTTAGCTTTGTGTAATATTAATCTTTATTAAAGCAATAAATAGTTCAAGTTCCAAGAAATTCTATGTTGATCGTAATCAAGCATATAAATAGAGAGAAAAAGAGAGAGTTATATATTGTATTAAATATATTTAACCTTATATTTGATCAGGTAGTCAGATTACGTCAAATTACTATCAGAATGGAATAAAATACTTATAATATTTACTGTCCTCTCTAAAATGGTTAATTAATGTGTAATACATAACTGAATATACATGGCACAAATCACAATCAAAAGTGACATAGCTCAGACGTATAAGAGACTACCTCACAATTCAGAATAATAAACGAATTAATTTAATATATATATAAAAATAATTAATATTACCAGTAATAATCAAAATCAAATACATAAGAATAACTCAAATAAATACTAACCTCTATTTAATATAAATTATATTAATCATCACTTTAAATGATATATATTATAGATTATATGATACTACTAAAACAAATAATATATAACAATTTATCATATGATTTGCGAGCACAACAAAGAGAGAGCGTGCACAAGAAATATAGAAAGAAAAGAGGATGAGAAAGAAATATATATCATATCCATATATTAGAATCTATTTTTTTAGAGTAGGCTATATTTGTGATAATTTATATATATATTTGCTTATAATAACGTAAACAACAACTATAACTCGTATAAATATACCTATGAACTGTGAGTGATTGTATCCACCAAAGACTCCACGTTAACATCTATTTACAGATAATCGATAGAATGAATTTAATCATAAATGATGGTTATTGCAATCTCACATAATCATTCTCCAGTTAATAGAGAGGGCTTATGTTACATTCCTGGTATGAAAATTGGAAACTGTAGATCATGTATTGAGACTCATAATATTATAATGAGATGATATTATCAGTACGATGTATGAGATGATATGGAATAAGGTACTAGTACATCGGAAAGAATGTTCAGACTGTTTAGTATGTATATGCTGTAGCAGCAGTTTTCAATGAGCCAATTGTGAGCTCAACCCAAGAGAGGTGTATTAATCTTCGTTAGAGTCACCAAAATAAGAAATATATCTCGTGATTTAAAGATGTTAAATACAAATTTCATCCTTTTATAATCGCTTTAAAAATAAACAAAATAAACAAAGTTGGCTGAATTTTAATCCATACTTTTCGTTTCAAAATAATTATCATAATACCTCGGTAAATATTTATTTGATCATTTTACCTCATAGCTAATACGGAAGCGAATCGAGTTACCTTCTAATTATTATCTTTGGTATTGCAATGATATCAGTAGACTATTTACAGCAATGTCTCAGATATATGTGACATCTGAATACCTGAGCGACCTAAATATCTTTTTTTTAAATTGGTCGCATAGAATAACCTTGAAAGTTTTTCTTTTAATAAATGTATGTAATATAAATATCAATATTTAAATGATTGACGATTCCGCACAAATCTGAATTTATAATAAATGTAATATATAAATAAACAAGATATTAAATATTATGGTATATATGTATACTATTATCTATAAAACTATAACATATTTAAGTAATAACTGAGTTTTTAGGAATTCATTGAAACTACCAGTTAATCATATATACTACTATTTATAATTTCGCACCTATGCTTCTCATGCATTTAGATTTATATATTATATAGATTTATTATTGATTTCAAAATGAATACAGACTATATAATTAAGAGAGTTAAAAGTTAAGGAAAGGAAATTCACCTACTAACCTTTGAATCTGAGGTTGATTGTTTTTAGCGAAAATTACTTTATATATATTTTGAATACTTGAAGCACTTTTTATATGTAAGAAAGAAAAGCGACTGTAAATCGAAAATTATATAGTTTCAAAATTTGTTGTCAAATTATTGAAAAAAAGAAATATTGATTTACTTGAAAAAATAAATGATAGGGGAAAGTATGTAGAGTTGGAAAAAATTATATAAAGTAAGTGAAAGTATATATAATTGAAATAATAAGTGAAATAGGAGGAAGTACATGTAGGTTTTAAATAAGTGGATGGATGTTACTAAAAAAGATGAGTTACACTTTTTAATATAGCGAATTTCATATTAAACTCTCATCATAATAACAGTACTGTATTTACGGCATATGTATTTATCAATATACAGTTCTCATGAACATTTTAATCAAAATTTTACACCATAGCTGCAATTTTTACAACACATATATAATATATATTACCTAATATATATATATATATATTACTACTAATATATTACCTATATATATAATCATTAACTATTAAATATAATATATATACTATATACTTATATATATAATATACCTCTATATATATATAACCTATATATAATATAGTATAATAATATTAATATCATATATATACTATATATATATAATATATAATCCACTCCTTAAAATTATATATACTACCCTATATAAATTCAGACGTCCTCGACTCTACACCTATGCACACTCGTATATTCTACTATCGTGTTCTCATAACTGAATATTAGTTGAACTATTAATAAGAACAACGATTATTAATTAGTGCAAAAATTTTTGGACGGATGTATTTCATGATTACAAATTTTAGCATTTTTTATGCAAGAAAATCTAAAACAAATAAATTAATTATCAATATAAAATTAATAATAGGTATACATTAATATGACCCAAAATTATTAGTAATAAACATAACGAAAAAACGGAAATACTCAATAACAAAGAATAGCCTCACCCACTATCAATATGCTTTTATTAACATCAATATAAAAATAAAAGAGAACTATAAGATATGGAAAAAGGCGGATATGGTATCTTTGACTTCTTGGTTGTGGAATAAATATTAAATTTTATTTATAAATTCTTAAGTTATCTCCATAAAAAATTACTCTAACTAACTCTACATAATAATACAACATAACACTAATACATTAATACAACTAATATTTTATTAAAAAAATTATTTTAATTAAAACACCATGAAATATTTATAATATATACTAAAATATAATAATTTTAAAAACCCAATAGGGAGAATAAATGATAATATAATTAATGAAATCATTAATAAAAGTTAACTCGTGTAAACACCAGCAGCTTAGTCTTAAAATTTACATAGAAAATAAATATTATTTAAATAGTAAAATTATATATAAGTAAATATTATATATATATTATATAATAATACTATATAAACATAATATAATTTAATACTACTATAACCACAAACTATATACTCATACTCATAATATATTATATATATATATGCGTAAATATATATAATATATATAAATAGCATATATATACTATATATATATATATACTATAATAATATATTCATTAATATACTATATATAATTACATATATATATAATATTTATATCATATATATCATATAATTATATACACTTAATATTTATTCAACTACTATATACACTATATTTTTAAAATAATAATATAATACTCTCACATATATAAATATATACTATATAAAATATTACTTATTATAATAATTAATATATATAATAATATATTTATAATATAACTATATATATATATATAACCTTCACTTATTATATATATATATATATATATATATAAAACTATATATATAATAAGAGATAAGGGTATATACTATCAAGAAAAAGTATATATATAATATATAATATACACTAAACATATATATATATATTATATATATATATATAATAATTATATATAATTAAATACTTAAAATATAACTTATATATATTCTCATATTAAAATATATTCTCAAACTATAATAATTATATATACTATGTACTCATTATATTAAATATAATATTAATAATGTATAATTAATATAAATATATATATATCGATATTTAATTATTATAATCACAACTATTAATATAAATATTAATATAATAATCTATAATAATAATCCTCAAAAATTATATTAAACTTTAAATTTTAAAGTAGTTGAATAAGTTCATACTATAATATAATATATAATATATATAATATATATAGAGAGAGAGCAGAGAGAGAGATAGAGCATCATAGAGAGATAGAAGAGAGCCACGAGTAGTCCACAAAAGTTAACTTAGTGAGTCGGCCACCTGTATAATACTATATTTATAATTGATATATATATCATTATATTAATATTAATATTATTATATATATAATATAAAACCTCCATATATATATATATTATAATACTAATAATTATATATAATATATAATATATATCATATATATTTATATATATTAATAACCAATATATATATTATAACTTAATATCAAGAAATCACATATAATATACTACTCACTAATATAATACTATATATATATATCATATATTATATAATTATATATATATAATACATAACAAAACCATCTAATATATGTATATATATATTTATAATATTAACTAGTATATATATATTAAATAATATATATATATATATACTAAAATACATTGAGATTCTATATTATCAATACTTGTTACAATAAAAAAATCAAAAGGATTTTTAAATAAAATTACTATTATAACACGCTAAATCCTAATCTTAAATTAATGAGTTGAGGCATATAAATCTTATTTTAAACATATTTTTTTAAATAAATATTATAAAACTATATGAATTAAAGTAAATAAATATAAATATGTATATAATACATAATATAATAAATATAATAAGTGGAAATAGTTATTCTTAGAAATTCTATAATATTACTATACTATAGGAAACTATAGAAATTAATAAAAAGTATTTGCTCTATCTCTGTTCAACATTATGATCTTTTAAATAATAAAAATATTATTATATTTAAAACCCCATTAAAATTCTTTTAAAAATTAATTCACTTATCAAAAAATAAAAAATAAAATAAATATTTAATCTTTGCATGCCATATAAATTATAACATATTTTACAATACTTGAAAAAATTAATACCAAAAGACTAAATAATCGAATAAAATAAACAAATAAAGAAAAATTTATATAATATGAGCAATAAAATAATAATTTATTAATTTTAATTACTTTATTTAACAGTAAAAATTACTTATAGGAAATATAACTATATTAATGGTAAAAAATTTACAAATGGTAAATATTTGAAGAGCTCTCAGAAAAGTCTACAATTCTAACCTCACTCATTGTAAATGTATATATATATATATATACATATAATAACTTTTACCACATAAACTAAACATATAAATATATCATAATATTAAGTATATATATATATATATAATATAATTACTTTACACACTCAATAATATAATTACCTCATTCCGTTCAATAAATAATTACCTTTATTAATAAATATATATACCTTTCTATTACCAATATATATATATTATAAATCAACCTATATATAAATTACTACTAAATAATAATCAAATATAACTAAATTATTTAAATATAAATACATTAATATATATATATTATTAATCATATTATATAAATACTATAATATATCATATATATATATAATATTATATATATATATAATCTATAATAAATTACACTCACTATAATATTATATAATAAATATCACAATATACTATATAATATATATATTTATAAAATATATATATATTACAATATATATATATATAATAAATATATATATTAAATTAGTGTATTATTATATTACTATTATCATTAAACTATATATAAATAACTATAAATACTTATATATATCATATATATTATACTTCTATATATACACATATAATATATAATACTAATACTATAAAATACATATATCATATAAATTATATTAATAACCTCAAACTCATATTAACTATCACTATTATAATATATATATATATATATATATATAAATATATATTAATATATTATAATATATTAATCACAATATTATTAAATACGTATACTATATAATATATAAATATAAATAACTATAATTTATATAATAAATACAACATACATATATATATATTATATATATATATCGATCTGTTACTGTTAATAATAATTAGCCTTAGTGTGAGTGTCTTATATATATATAATATATATTATATATAAATTATTAAATATATTACTATAGATATACTAATATATATACTCATTAATATACTATATTATATAATTAAATTCAATATATATTACTATTATAATATATATTATATACATAATATATAATATATAGATTTGTATGATTAATATATAAATCTATATAAATAAATATATGTTAAATATATATATAGTTATATATATCATATATTAAATACTAAATACTATATATATACTTATATATATACTTAAATATATATAAACTAATTAACTTATATATATATAACTAATAAATCAATTATTCATGTACTAAATATATATATATAATAATATCCACTATATATTATATATATAAATATAACCACTATAATATTAACCCTTAATAAATAAATACTATAATATTATATATATATATATATATATATAATATATATATATTACAAGTATATTTTTTATTTTTTATAACCTATTAAATAAAGACTTTATCAGTAGCACTATATATAATATTATATTAATTATATATAAATATTATCTATATATATTATAATTAACACTTATATATATATATATATATATAAATAACTCAATATATGTAATAAGTAAGAATACTATTTAAACTGCTCTAAGTGGTAACCAAAAGAAATATTTTAG
>JABUQX010084821.1:0-28602 GCA_015478945.1 Trachelipus rathkii | reverse complement strand
AGTAGTTTTTCTACAACTCAACAAGTAAAGCCTCCACCTTTTTCGCCTTTCCAATTTAGTACTTCTACTTTGAGTGCTAATCACAACACAGATTTCTCAGGTTTCCATTTTAGTCTTCCGCCTTCTCTTCCTTCAGAGGAGTCATCAGTTACCATCACTGTCTCAAACACCACCGGTACCTGATTTGCCAAATGTTATGGAAACTCCTCTTGAATATGAATTGGAAGAAGAAGAAACAGTTTGTTATAGACACTTTTGTTACAGTTTGTTGGTTTACAGCTATCAGTATATTTCAACATACCTTCAGTAAGATCTACCGAGTTATATATTTTTTCTTAAAATACCCGGTAGTATATATAATTATGATTCTCAATAAATAACACTAAACACTTGTTCTTGTGGTGTTTTGCTCTTTCCATCATCATTGTTCTGTTTTCCTTTCTCATTCTATCCTGGGTTCTGATAATTCTGGGAAGGGGTTTGTCATGGGGATTCGTAGCGAATATTTGTGAAGAGCAATAACATTAGCTGATGCAATGTGTATATGGCCAAGTGGTGCAGTTTTAATATATGGAATTGCTCAAGTTGTTGGCTCTACATGCATTCTCATCTCTTTTTATTCTAAAATTAGCTTCAGACATAATTTTTACTATATATAAAGAATGTTTACATTCATCTCAGCCTCATTGAATACTCGCCTATAATTTCCAGATTTAGAACATGAAGTTGATTGGTTGTTATAAATATTATTTAATAATTATATTATAATATTTATAAAAACTCTTATTGTATTATTCATATTATTTTATATTATTATTACCCTATTTTGAATACGTAGAAATCATTAAAATAAGTTATTATTATTATCTATTATTCTAATTTTAATTCATATTAACAACTCATCAGTTAACAGTAAGTTGAAAAGCTTTGCTTCATGGTAATTCAACTACAGATTATATTATAGGATATTGCTGGCCAAACAAGCTCATACGTTCTTTATTATATTTCACATACCTATTTTCAAATTTATGTAAATTAATATTACCTAGTTTTATCACTCATTTTAATTATTATTAATTAATATTAATTTATTAATGATCTGTATAAGTTCCAGTTGAAATCAAAAGTTCAATATAATAATAAAGTAAAAAGAAAATACTTTATAAAAAAAATTAAAATTGTATCTATATATCATTTTCTGAGTTAAACAATTTCAGAACTTTAAATAACAGAAATGTATTAAAAATAATTAATTGTTTAATTAAATTAAATTTATTAATCAGCAGAAAATAATGATATTTATTAACATTATTTATATTCATCCATATTTAAATAAAATTTGTTAATTATTTGTTGAAAATTAACAAAAATAGAATCAGAAACGATTAATTGCTTAAGTATTGTAATTGTAAATATTCAAGTAAAATTTGTAATTATTCATTAAAATTTTAGTTGATGGAACAAGTCAATTTTTGTAATTTTTTTTTATACACCCTACATGAATGCAAATAATAGAACAGGTGTATTATTCTCTTTGCAGTAATGAAGACTCTCCTAGCTGTCGGCGCCAGTGAGTTAGAACTCCTTCGCCGCGAGAAAACACTGTTCAGAGAAGAGTTTAATGTTCATGTCAGGGTGGATTACAGCTCAGGACGCACCATTACTGAGTGCCCTGCCTGCGTTGAAGCCCTCATGACTTCAGATGTTGACGTCATTCTCACATGGGCGCTTACACCCTTAACTTGGCAGAAAAAGTCCATTACTAAAGGAGATAAGATGGCTACAGTCTTTGAGCCAGCCTTAACCTTCACTGTTGAGGGTGTACCCAGTATCATGGAACAAATTACCAAATATGCCAGAAAGAAGAATCCTAGGGTGAGAATATATCCTTTTATTCCTCCAGTTAAAGACATGTATGTCTTTAATCACAAACGGATTGCAAAAGCATGAGGTCCGGCTTTTGCAGACCATCTTAAGGATGATGACACCATGTCCTCTTGGAAGATGAGAGAACACTCAATCTGTTCTCTTATTTGCTTTGAATCTGGCATATTCTCGATACAAGTGGACAAATAAGAATGCTCTTCGAGGTAGTGAGGTTTTCAACTACTATTACGGAACAAAAAGACAGCCCAGAGTATAAGAACACCCCTCATACCAGATACATCAAAAAGAAACAGTTGTACCTTCAATCTCTGATGCTTTCTGATGGGTAACAAGCTTACTGATTGTTCCTAAAACACTTCTTTCAGAAGTACAGAAGCTTCTTCATTTCTTCCCATCCACGGCATTCTGGCCGTCATGGAATTCCTTGACAAACCAACCGTCGGCCTTTCAATCTGACAAGAAGTGAGGAAAGGAAGTGAATTCTCCATTTTGATACGTGGTTTCAATATTATATTGAACCTCAAACAATTTAAAGGTATTTACCATAATAGCATTAATATAACCTGTATTAATTCGTGCTAATATAAGCCATAATCGGATTCCTCCTCATTGCTTTTAGATTACCTCCACCTCAGTCGCCTCACTCTCTACAGCTTTTACACAACTTACTCAGCTGTATATGTTACCCATTCAAACTTATACCGAGTCATCTAGATCCTAGGCTGTATATTCTGATCTCTTCCTTTATCTCTCTCAGTTACATTACCAGTAACAAACAGTTACCATTTATCCATCTTCTAATCAATTGGGTGTGTTCATGACCTAACAATAGTAAGATGACCATCTCTGGTCCGGAATGAGATATGGTATCTAATGTAAAACGAATGGTTATACGGTTCTATTTACCTAAGTATGCGTGACGATACTCCATTCTTCATATCTTACGAAAATATTTTGAGACTAAAGAGGAACGTCGTGCTTCAGTGCCATTCCTTTCCACGTCTATATCTATTATTACGTATTCTAACAGACATCAGTTTATTGCTTTAATTTTAATTTTGTTGTATATATTTTTCTTGGGTTCGGTTTTCCGCTTGTGTATGTTAAGGATGTGAAAAAAATTTCCAGTTTGTCTTCTAATTTCATTCAGTTCTTCATCTTGTCGCTGCCTTCCATTTATTTATAAAGACCTTCGGTTAAGCATGATTTATGATTACAAGAAATCTAAGTGGGGGTAGCGTAATTTTAGTGCGGGGGGATGTTGGGTTTGCTGTTGCAGTGGCTCCAACTTCACCCTAATATATATAATTATATCACTAATATATATCTGGTTTATCCATCACTGGATATATGTGTTATGGTATATTTATCTGTTGTATTTATATTTTTATGTGCTGTACCTTTGTAATCAATAATCCATTCTTCATCCCTACCGCTAATCATATGTTCTTTAGGCATTTTGATATATATAAGTATAGTAGGCATTTTCAGCATATTGATTATTTTACTGGTGTGTGGCCTATTTTATATACTGGCCCACCACAAATCAACATCTTGCCTTTGCTGACAAAAGGATTTCACATACTTGAAGAAGTAAGGTTTAACTTTTTCTTACTGGGATTATAGCTTCTTCTCTTTCTAGATATGTGCGATTTGCTCCATTGTTGAATGTTGTGGCTTATTACTTACTCTTTTGTTCATCATCAGATTCATCAGACCCATCCACAAGATTCTTACAAGCACCCTTGCGGAGGGATAGTCTAAATCTCCTTGGGGAAGCCTCAATTCAGTGTATTAATTTATTAATTCGTTAATATGTACTTTTCCTTTGTGTACTGCTATGGAGCAGATCTTATATGTTTTTGCCTTTTGCCTATATTCCAACAGGTGCTTTTACAGGGTTGTGCTTTTTTCTCTGACTGCTGCTTTTACAAGGTTGCTTTTAACCAGCTGCCATTCGCAAGTGCTTTTATCTGTCGCTTTTTCCCAAAGTGCTTTTGTCAGGCTTTTGCAGTGCTTTATCCAATCCTTGCATGTTCATCTTTCTTTTGCAACCATTTATTTCATCAGTGTGGATTTCAATCCTTATCAGATCAGCATCTCACAGTAACAGATTCGAAAGAAACTTACTAACTTGCAACTTCAGGCAGAACTCTCAAGTTTAGTATAAAGTTCATGTTTGCATCCTTTTCCATATACACATCTATTAACACCCCTTGTTCCATGCTAGTATATCAACTCCTTATTCTGGAACTCTAACCCAAATTCCGTTTGCTATCTGATTATGGGCAAACCTTCAGTTCAGGATCATCTTTGATCAATTTGTATATATTATAGCTTAAATCCTCCCTTAAGTTAAGTTTAAATAAACATAAAGCAGAAACGTTTTTGTTTCCCCCAATTGACAATATTAATCTCTTGCCTGACTATTCAAGGAGGGATTATTCAAGGAGGATTCACTGGGCTTTCCGATACGAGGAAGATTGCTGTTGAGGGAACGATTCGGGAAATTCAGGTGAACAATGCGGTAGACGTTAGAGATTACTAATGCTAATCGTTGAGCTAAAGTGGTGGGGTAGAAATAATTAGCAGACTAACCTCTAACACTTTCGTAGTCAATAGACTAATAAACTAAAAGACTAATTTTCCTTTTAGAATTAACCAAGTCCTTCTTAGCCTCTGAACTCTGTCGCTGTCCTAGTTTCAGATCGTACCTCTTCTAAGTTTATTGGGTTGTTTGGGACTCTGTAATAATCCGGGTATTTTCCGTTTGGGCGCAGTAAAGTTCCCTAGTGGGTTTCATTCTGAGTGCACCCTCACCCTTCCTAGCATCGAGACCCTCCCATCTTCAAATTTTGTTGTTGCAATACTCCACACAATCTGTTCGCCATATCTTCATTGATTGTTCCCAACTGGACCCTATTCCCCATTGTTATTTTCCTACTTTATGTTCCATAACACCTTCTAAAAGATTATCCCATATCTTATCTGAATCTTCCTAATTTTGTAGTAACTATTTTCTTGTATCTCCAAGAAGTGAATTTTCTTTACATCATACGATTACATTTTGTAATATTAAGACTATTTATAATGTAAGAGATATAATCTTTAGTTTTTATTTTATTTTTTTTTCACTGAATATTCACTCACCATTCAAATCTTACTTGATATTCAAAATATGTATATGCCAGGACCCACCCATGATGTTGATTACTCAATACAGTGTGGCCACTTCTTTGTTAGCCATTTTGGGTCCTGTACATTGGCTAATATATATATATATATATATATATACTATTATATATATATATACTATATATTATATATTATATATATATATACTATATATATATATATAATATATAAAATATATATATATTTCTATATATATAAATATATATATATATTTAAATCATATTACTTACAAATCCAGTGGATTAATTAGACAAACTAATGAAATTTGCCAGCAGCGTGTGTAGCTGTAATTTGGCAAAACAACATAGATTTTCTTTTTCAGCTTATTAAATTCACTATTATTATTCTCTTTTCTAAATTGGTAACCAACCTAACATTATCCAGCAAAACTTAACCTAACCATACTTTTCCATCATGTCAATAATTGTTAATATAATAATATCTAATAAAACTTGACAAAATTTAAAATTTCTTTGCCTATCTAGCATACTGAACTACGAATAACTGTTACCATAAATCATTTTTTAACTTATCAAAGCTAACATAACAATACCTGATCTATTCTAAGAACATAACATAACTACCCTAACATATCTTAAGTATGAATGAAAAGCCATCATTGACAAAACTAAGTCATTATCAATCCAAATTACATAACAATACTTGACCTACGGTACCCTAACAACCTGACCACATCCTACAGTATCAATCATATGGAACTATGAATAAATGCCACTGTTTCTCAAGTTCCCCACAAAGTAATACTGTTCACATAAAATATATTCCAGACAAACCATTCCTGTTAACATAAATTACATTCTCTAATGTAGCAAATAAACATTTGCATGTTTACCCTAAATCATCATAGCATACCAAGACTGAACATTACTCAGCATATCTAACTTACTAAATTATGAATAAATGCTAACATTAACAAAGTGCCCTACCTACCTATCAAAGATACCAACATTTTTAACTATGAATGATTGTTAACATTAACAAAGTTCTCTACCAAATCTAGCATTACCCACCAACAAAACTTAACCTAACCCTATAATTCTAACATATTAATAGCTAACATCTGACAAAAAACATTTCCTAGCAAAACTAGTATAACCTAACAGATCTAAACTAACAGAACTATGAATAATTGCTAACATCAACAAAGTATCCTACCTATCAAAGACACAGTGTACATATCCTTATAAAAAGCACAACAAGCAAGCACATGTATGCATTACTGAATCCTAGTGTATCATATACAGGATGTTATTTAATCAAAGTCATACATTGTATTTTATTCTTCATTCAAACATTAACTTAATTTAGTTTTCCTTGTAGAAAATATCATAGCAAATTGGAAATTTTAATTAAAAATTTATGCAAAAGTAATAAATTTGTTTTACTTCATAAAAAAGCACGATAACATTTGTTTATATATACACTGCTCCTCAAAATACACATCTTTTCACACCTTAGCCTATGATTTTTCACATATATATTTTTCATTTATATTAAATAAATTTAACTTAAACAAAGTTCTGTGCTCATGCTAACTTAGTACATAGCTCTGGTCATTTTTTTCAAAGATGTCTTGTACACTCTAACAAACTATCCTACCTAACAATACTGGGGTTAACTGAACTTAATATCAAAACTGTGTTACCCTAAGGTCTTCTCCTTCACTCATCCTACTAAGGATACTAAAATTAAATTAAATGAATTTATCTTTTCCCTATGAGAAGTCCCATTTTGAGGTCACCTGGTGAAGGATTGAGACCTTATCCCTCCTCCGGAGGGATAATATACTTTTGAAAAAAAGTGGAGAAATATCTTTTTTTTAAATTAAATTGTTGTTTTATAAATGCTTAATATAAATATTTTGCATCAAAAACTTATAAGAACATTAATATAGGTGACAAATTATTTACTTTCTTTCTTTCTTTCTTCACCTTCCTCTTGCCCCAAGATTGGGGGTAAGGTGCTGTACAAGCATCGGAAAAGAAAGCAGTAGCGAGAACAGACAAAAGTACCAAAGCCAACCAAAGTTACCGCCCCTTCTTACATTTAATTAGTGAGAGAGCTCGTCACAGACAGAAAATCACCCTAGAGCATCATGGGACCGCGACGGACCCTCACTATGGTAAATCGTCAATGTAAGGGTTCATCCCCTGGCCCAGGTGGGCCACAACCATGCCCCCATACAAAACCCCGCCATTCTCTCCTATCATGCACCTTTTTCTCGCCTCTGCCAAATCACATTTCTCTCTTCAGACATTCGTTCACCGACTCAAATCCACTTTCTTACGGTTCCCAGCCGCGTCGGTCCCAACACATCACACTTATACATCGGTTTAACAACCTACTTCATTCCATCCTTCACCATGACCAAAACCATTCCAACAATACTTCTTCATTATTTCTCTCATTTACCCCCTTTCTTCAAACCCACACCACTCTCAATACGTTCATTTCTCATTTATCAATTCTTCTCAACCTAGCACACCCCTAAGATTGTCGATCTGAACACATTGAACTTTGATCTATACTTCTTATTCCAGACCATAGTCTCAACTACCATACAATAACACAAGTAACAACATTACCTCATGTAAAACCTAGCAACTCAAGACTTAGTCCTCTTGCATTCACCAACGATTTTAATTGCACCAGCCACCTTCCTGCCATTCACAACTGTTCCTACTACACTCTGCATTTCCGTTCCCTCTCATCCAACAGATACCCTAAATATTTAAACTACAGCACTTAGTTCTAGGCTGGCTCAACCTCAACATACTTCACACTGAAGTGTCTCACTTCACAACCATAACCTTACTTTCATCCAAGTTTACTTTCAAGCCCCTCCTTTCACACACCTGCCAAATCTCTCGTTCATCCTCTCAAACTCTCTTCAGATTCGGGACAGGCCACACAGAACAAATCATCCGCATCAAATAGTAGGGCACCCTTCACTCAACTCCATTCTCCACCATTCTAAAACCATTTCCTGCATCCCACCTCAAATTCTTCATAAACCCATCCATATACAATTGAATAACCAAGGGAGACTACACAACCCCTGTCATTACCCGTTATCTAATCCATCATAAACAATCACATGGACACCATTATATTCTTACCACGGTTGGTTCACTATCTTCTACATACTTTTATTCCATTCAGAAGCTCCACCAACACCATATATCACTAACACCTGCATAAACCTTCCTATTAATCTTATCATAGCCTGTTGCAAATCCATAAAAACCTAAACAACAGTTTCTTCTTCTCCCTCATTTTCTCATCATTTTTTCAATGTAAAGATTTGATCCACATCCTCTACACTCCTAACGCACCTTGTTCTTCCCAATCAAGTCCCTCAGTTACTCGACGCACTCTTTCGACCAAAATACCAGCATATACCTTCCCTAAACACTCAATAAACTTACTTCCTATAATTTCTACAGTTCCCCTTTTCTCCCATTACCCTTATACAAGGGTACTATTACCGCCTCTCCTCCAATCCCTTGGAACTATACCTCCAATAAACGCTTTATTACAAAATTCCAAATCCAATCAAATCACCATCTCGCCTCCGCTCTTGATCATCTTCACTATAATTTCATCACTATACCTCGCAGATTTACCCACTCACTTCTCACACCCTATCCAATTACCTCCTCCTTACTATATAACCTCATCCCCAAAAATACTATCCTTTCTTGCACCATCAAAACCGCCAACACATTCACTAACACCTCATCATTACTAGTTATATTGTGCAGATTTTCGAAGTGTTCTTTCCACACTTCCCCTCACATCCATTTCATCAGTTACAAAGCACCATCCCTTATTTCATTATTCTAAGCAGACTCCCCTTATTCTCATTCTTAAGCCTTCGCGCTTCCCTTTCCAGAAGACTTCTATTCTTGAGTCACCTCAGTTCATCCTCCTCAAACTGTTCATTTACCTCTTGTTTTCTCCTGACGTATACACCTTTAGTATTTCTTTTTTCCTCCGTATAATTCCAAAGCATCTTTCTTTTGAATCTTCATCATTTGCCTTTAGTACATTCAACCACCTTCTTTTTTACCTTTAACGCTTTCATCACCTCTTCATTCCACCATTCGCTGTTAACATTCTTACTTCCGACTTTAAGCACTTCCACACACTTCCTTTGCACTACTACAAATTGCTTCCTTCATTGCCCCCAATTGTCGTATCAACTGTTCCATTCTCAACCGTATTTACTAGCGAGCCTCTTACATTACTTATCCATAATTTCATTTCATTTAAAGAAAGTATATAATTAATTATTTTTTTCCTTTGGATATAGAATGTTTTCTATTCTAGACTATTTCCACTAATTTTTCAAAATTTCGACTAAATTTAGGGTAATCACCGAAACCTTTGTTTACTATGTTTACAACTCCATTGATAAATCTTCATAGTCTTGTTCCTAAATTTTTTTTTTTTTTTTTAATTTGTCGGAACTTGTTATAGGGTAACTTTGTACTTATTCACATACTTTTCTCCTCTCAGAAAATAATCACCTTCCTACCATTCTCACTTTCTTCGGCAACTCAAATGCATCTTCTATAGAATTCCATTATCGATTACCTATCCAACCATTTAAGTCGCCCAGCACAGTCAATCTGAAGCTACAACTCACCCAATCCAAAACATCATTCAGATTATCCCAGAAAATCGCATTCTCCTCAACTTCACACTCAGATGGACCATATGTTGCAATCACACATACCTTAACCATTTTAAATTTAAATTTAACCATTAGAATTCTAATACTCACACAAATAAAATCCACCATTAATTTATTAATCATCAGAATCGCAACTCCTTCTCTCCAACTCTCATTCCTATCCACTCCAGCACACACACATTTTACACCACACCATTCGACTTCACCGTTTCCTTCCATCTTTGCTTCAGTGACAGCAAGCAAATCAAATTTACCTTTTCTAAATCAATCCTGGTCGTGACCGCCACAAGCGACCTTGTATCTTTATGCGAAATTGTATGAATCGTCTGAATACATGGAATGTTAGAGGAATAAATAGAGAGGATAGAGGAGAGAGTAGCATTCCTCGGCAAGAATAGATTGGTAGATAGTCACCAACCCAAATACCACGCCCTTAGTCTACTTCTACGACACGGCCAGGACATGACGATTGGGAAAATTCTTCTCCCCCGCACACAGGGATATTATTTACTATATAGGAAATTATTTACTATATAAGAGAATTTTTTCTAAAATATTGTTTTTGAAGTGATAAAAAATAAATAAATTAAAAAAAAAAAAAAAAATTTTTTTTTTTTAAAACATTTTTTTTTTATTTTTTTTAAATCATGTTTTTATCCACCCGGTTAGATGTCATTGTCTATAGTTCCGTTAATTTTTATACAGATTCATAATACAGTAAAAGTCCCTGAAAATTTTCATGCAAGACGTTCAGCCCTCAAGCGCACATATTTATATAGATTAGCCCAATATACCCCATGTCAGATCGAAGAACCATTACAGCTTAGTTTACCCATTGTTGAGCACAATAGATGTTTCGTCATTTAGTCATCATATATTATATATATATAATATATATATAGAAAGAGAACTATATATATAATATATATATATATTATTATTAATATATATATATATATATATATATATAATAATATATATGTAAAAATTATATAATATATAATTATATATATATATTGAGTGTACCGGAATTCCTGGCTGGATTTTGGACATTTTTTTCCGGGTTCCGCCGGACGAATACTGAATGTACTTGATAATTAAAAATTTGCTGGAAGGGATTTACATAACCCATAGACCATCTTTTAACAAAATATAATGGTTTAGCCTTGATACTACGATATACTAGATATTCATACACAGATGTAGATATCAAATAAACCTAAGAAGATATAATAATTAAAGAATTACATGTTATAACAAAAATATCTTTACAAAAAAAAAAAAAAAATATAAGAAAGAATTAAAAGCAATATAAATTCAAAAACAATAAATTGAAATTAATAATAAATAAAGCAAATAAATAACAAACATAAATAAAAAAATATACAATAAAATAAAAAAAAAGAAAATTTCATACAATAAATAGTAATATATATATATATTATATATATATATATATATATATATACATATATATTATTATATTATAAGTATATATATATATATATATATATATATATTATATAAAACTACCTTTTAACTGCTTTATCCCTTTTTCAGAACGGTAACCACAGGGGACTACAGGAAAGTTCGAACTTTGAAGCCGGCTATCCAAACCAGCACACAAACGTTTCGCAGTCGAGTTCTTAATTCTCGCCCCCATGTAGAATAAAACTCACAACTGCTAACGCAGAGAATTGAAACCAGGCGCGTCCTCTCGTCATGGAGTCTGCGCAGTCAACTCCTGCGCTTAGGAGGCGTTCAAATATATATATATATTAATTATATATATATATAATTATATATATATTTATATATAATATATATATATTTATATATATATATATATATATATATTATAATATAATATATGATATATATATATGACCTGTATAGTATATTATATATTATATATATATATAATATATATATATATATATATATATATATATATATAATATATATATAATATATAAATATATATTAATATATATTTACTGTATATATATAATATATAATATTAATATATAATATATATATAATATATAATATATATATATATAATTTATATATATATATAATAATATTATATATATATATATATATATATATATATTTAATATATATATTATATATTAGTGTTGCACCGATACCAAAATTTTAGTCCGATAACCGATACGATACAAGTACTCACAATTTTTTCAATGCCGATTCATTACCGATACCGATACCAAAATTTTTGCCGATACCGATACCGATACCAATACTTTATTTTTTTAGATAATTGGGCCTAATTATTATATTTAATATATATATATTATTATATATTATATAATATATTTATATATATATTATTATCTATATATATATAATATATAAACTGTTCTATCGAAGCACTCGGTTAACGAACCTATTCTCTACACTGCGGCGGTACCCAGGCCGTAGCTCGCGAGCAACTATCGTTTAAATGTGGCTAGTGGATTAGGATATCATCACGTTTATTTAAAAAATAGAATAGTTTTAAAGTTATATAATATATATATATATTATATATATTACTATATAATATATATATTATATAATATATATATATATACTATATATATATATATATATATATATATATATATTATATATATATATATAACTCCCAAATTTAAAAAGGCCAATCTCTTCGCCTCCTATTTTCTCTAAACTTAACCGGACATTCTGCATTACCTCCTCCTCCTCCTCTCTCAGGCGTTCCCTAGTCTTTGCCTGTGTATCTACATTTGCATCATTGTAACATGGGTTTTGATATCTTATGACGTTACCGAAGAGCGGGTAGGCCCGGATGGCATTCCCTACCCGAGTTTTACTTGCTGCCGCCCCTCGTCAACATATTCTCTATGTTTCAATTACTAGCACTTCCCTTTATGTCTGGAAACTGCACATGTCCAACCTATTCGAAAAAAAGGAAGCCGCCTGATCTTCAAACTATCGCCCTATAGCTCCACTTGTATTCTATCTAAAATCTTTGAAACCTTCTCAACTCTCACTTTCTTAGAACATCTGGAATCTCATTCTCTATTTTCTCCATTCGCCAGTACGGCTTTCGGACCTCGAGGTCTACTGTGCGACTTATTACTTTCCTATGTAACCGATTTATGGTTCTTCCTGCTCTTAGAATACGGGGAAGACTTTGTGTTGGTGACGCTTAAATCTATAAAAAAGATTTGACGGGCTAGTGGCCACGGCGTCACGCTCTCTTAAGCTCCCTACTTTGGGTTTCCTCCTTCTCTTTGCCTTACTTATGTCTAGCTTTCTTTCAAGTCGCTCAATGGCGAGCTGTGGTTGGATGGAGCACTTCTCTCATTTTTTCGTCAATAGTTTGGGCTTCCCTCAGGGATCTCGTCTTATCTCTACTTTATTTCTTACTTTTCTCTTAATGATTTCTCCCCTGCACATCATAATTCTATTCATTCATTATGCCGATGGACTCGATCCTTTCATTCTTCAACTCACTTCAATTCGTTCTCTTTTACCTCTAGGAATGCCTTTCGATCCTAATCTTTACCGATTAATTCTCGCTGAATCTGGATAGAAATTTCCGAGTCGGGTCGTCTCAACCTTGTGGAATTCAATTCTTTAAAAACCCAAACTTCTACAAAACCTCCCTCTTCTAAAAACCCTTCTAACTTTCCATATCTCTTTCGACCGTTCTGGCTCGATCTTCTCTGTTGAACAATATAAAATCCTTGGCCTTAAACCATAAACAAAAAAAATGTCTTGGAAAAACTCACATCAGCAACGATCTTGCTAGGGCGGCCTCAGAAATGGAGTTCTGTTTAGACTGCGAGACTTTTTTTTCTCTTCTCGTTTACTCCACATATACAAGGAGTCTCATCCGCCCTTCGTATGGAGTACTTGTTCTCATATTGAGGGGGCTCTGGTTTCACCCGGCTTAGACAGGTCGAGTCAAGGCCAAAAAAGGCTTAAAGACTGTTCCTGCTTAACCTTCCAGTTCACGTTGACCCTGTGTATCTTTGCGGAACGATGTTGGTGCTTTACTTCTTTTCTATAGGTACCGCAGCGGCAGTGTTCGGGGGAACTACCACTCGCGTACCAAAACCTTTACAACGCCCTCATAGCAAAGAGGGCTGTGTTCGCGCTACGAGTTTTGCGTAGTATATTGGGTAACTTCCGGGCACGTTCGCTGCGGTGCTGTCCTCTCCTTCTCCTGCCACGGCCAGCGTTTATATATTCCTTCTATTAATTCTTAAAGACTATTAATAGCTCAGTAAAAACGGAATACCATTGGTGGACATCTGGCCAATTTAGTGCGGAAAATGTAAAAAAATAATAATATATATATTATATCTATATAATATATAATTATATTATATAGTATATATATATATATATATTATATATAGTATATATATATATATATATATAGATATAATATCTCAAAAACTACAATAGCTACAGCGAGGGAATACAAATTTTTGGAACCTTGGATAAAATTTCACATCAGGAAAATGCTTTCATACGGCACACTGGGGCTCGAACCGACGGGAACATAGGAGGGGAGTTTCCGCATTACCCCGTAGGGAGGGGCGGAAGGAACCCCCGCGACACACCAAATAGGAAAGGAGCGGAGGGGTTCCGGAGTCCCTCCCGGAGGGTCGGGAAATAATCCTACCCCTGGTTCCCCGGAAGGCACGAGGGACCCCGATCCTGCCATCGGCGGTATACCTTGCGGTTCTTTTAGTGAAAAAACAAAAACAAAATTTATAGAAACTATTTATTTTAACGAGAAACAATAAAAGTCTCTAAACTAGGCCTTTTAATCATCATCACTTAATTATTAACAATAATATTTTTTTTTATTTTTTTACATTTTCCTATGTGAAATTTACCAGGATTCCAAAAAGTATCCTTTTCCTTAGCTATTGT
Organism: Trachelipus rathkii; assembly: GCA_015478945.1. Classification (NCBI taxonomy): domain Eukaryota; kingdom Metazoa; phylum Arthropoda; class Malacostraca; order Isopoda; family Trachelipodidae; genus Trachelipus; species Trachelipus rathkii. Next base: position 13,862 of record JABUQX010084821.1, on the reverse strand, counting down.
AGTTTTGATATAATATATATTATATTAATATATATAATATATATATATATATATAATATACTATATATATATATATATATATATATATATATTAATAATATTATATTATATATTATTACAATTATTTATATAATATATATTTTTTATTTTTTTTATTTTTATTTATTTTTAATACATTTTCAAAACTTGACCCAGCATTCCACCAATGTATTCGTTTTACTATTAGCACTTAATGTTTTTTAAGAACATATGAAGCATAGATAAACGCTGACCCCTGCCACCTCTGTCTGTGAACTCTCTCCATCTTCTGTGTTTCTGCTGAATTTTAATTTTCCTCACTTCAAAGCCTGCGGTGTCTGTGCTCATCTGCGTTATTTGCGCTAGTGGATGAATTTTGGACTTCATTAATGGCCTCCTCACTGGAAATAAGGCTCTCCCGGTGAGTGGTTGTTGACAAACGAATATATATATACTATATATATCATATATTATATATTATATATATGATATATATATATAAATATAATAAATATTAATATATATTATATATAATATATATATATATATAATATATATTATATATTTTATATATATATATATAATATTATTATATATAATAAAGCCGTTTTCGTTTTTGCATTTTGCTTACGGACGGTAAAATAAATGCCGAGGTTTGACGTTCTTTTTGTCATAACTTAACCGAAAAAAATACTTAAGAAATGCTCATACCAAACGTAATAGGAAATTTCTTAATCCATTCTTTTAAGGACTTCATAATTTCCCGCTACTTGCCGGACGTTTAAGCACTTCTTACGAAAAAAGTGTAATAAACAAAACAAGGATGGCGAGACGTTTGGTATTGGCCCGTCTTGAATGTTGATGAATGTTTCATTCAATTAAATCAGCTTTAAATCTATTTTCTTCCAAATGGATAAACATCACAAATAGTTTAATCAATTATTTGTAAATATAAACCATTTGTTATTTTTTAATTTCTGTTTATTCCTAAAAACCACGTATTTCTATCCAACAGGCTGATTCAATATGAAATAAAAACTAAAAAAGTTAAGCCAGCCACGAAATCCGGGGTTCGTCATTTTAACACAGAAATTCTATGCTAAAACCTCGTGTGAGCATTTCTATTTCGCAGCAGATAAGTCACGAATTGTACTAATAAACGAAAACGCTAAGTTAAAAAGCAAAAGCAGAAATATAATAAAATTCCGATTCTATCGTAAACGCTTCGTATTATTACAATTTACTGATTAAAGGGAGATTAAAACTAAAGAAAGTATATAAAAGAAGTAAAACATTAGTGGCCTTTCGTACTTCTATTTATGCAAGCCCACTAATACTTTACCTGGGACTAATTTCTTTACTTCTATCTAGTTTATTCATAACAGTGCGGGTCTTAGGTTCAGCCATATACACAAGCCTGTCGTTCTTGTTCTGATTGGAAGTTATTTCATCGAAGACAAACATCACCTTTCGCTGCGTAAATTTTCTGCTTTAAATCTTTATCCCTACTAACCTTGTTTATAAACTTGTTTATCGTTCACGATAACACTATCGCCCTAAACTACTGCATAGGATGTTCCTAATCTCTGTTTTCCGCTAGTCATTCTCTACATTTCAATGCATCCTTTCACTTTCAGATAGAAAATCTTAAACAAAAACTTCACCACTGCAAGTTTCTTATGTTTTTATTAACAACAACTCAGTTGGAAGTTTCTTTAAGATTAAAAGAAGCATCCCCATGAACTTGACATGTCACACATCGTTCTCACAAATATAAATGTGCGACCTGCAAGTCGAACTATGTAGGTCAAAACTTTACAAAACTAAAATGCGAGCCTTATCAACACCTGAACATTTTCCTTTCACACTAAATCCCCATCTTCAACCAGAGAATTTTAGCTGGTCAGAGATCGCTATGACCCTTCAATCAGGCACCCTATATCCTTCAAAAATTTTCCATTTTCTTCCAAAATGCACTTTAGCCAGATGAAGAACTTTAAAAATTTGGAATCTTTATATATAAAAACAGCCTAAACCACACTAGCATCCCTCAAGACGATTCTTTGCACTCCTGATTGCGCTGAAACTTAATTTCCCGAATTTCGGTTATGCAAAGCGACACCGATGTTGCGTTGACGGTGAGTGTGTGTGTAGCTTATAATCGCGTTTGGCACACACAATGTGGGAATATGGCTTAGTACCTGTGAGAAATGAAGCCCGTCGATCTTCGGGACTAACAAGAAAACAAATAAACAATTTGAAGATAAAAAATGAACGATGTTCTCTCACAAGAAAAAATTGCTAGACCTATTGTGATGGCAGTTAATCTCGATTTGGAGTTATGAGTTTAAAAGCGATTTAATTGATGATCAATATTCATCAAATTCAAACGGCCTACAACGCCGTCATTTTTTTTGTTTTCGTTAAAAACGTAATAAATCAAGCAAATCACTTGAATAATTATATGCTATAATAGTAATTAAGGAAATTTCCTTTACTTTCGGTAAGCACTTCTTACGATTTTGCACTATTAAGCATTCAGCAAAAACGAACGCAAACTCGTACATTTCTTACTTTTCATAAGCACAAATGCAAAATCGAAAACGCTATTTTAACATACAGTGGTATACATATTGCGGATATTACTATATAATTTTATAATATATAGGTATATATTTAGTATATAGGTATATATATATATATATTTGATATATAGTATATTATATTATATAAATATATCTAAAATATATATTATAATAATATATATATACTAATATATATATATCGCAAATCAATTAAAGAACGGCAAGATGTGTGAGATCGGTTAAAGGTAATCGGCAAAGTTTTTACGCGATACCCGAACCAGTACTACTACTTCTCAAAATTCCCAGATCACCGATAACCGGATACCTCAAAAAAAATCGACCCGAATCACCATACCATGGTATCGTGCATCACTAAATAATATAAATCGATATATTACTTATAAATATATATATATATGTTATATTTTTATATATATTATATATCTAGCTATATATATATGTGTTAATAAGTGATACGATAGATATGAATATATAATATAAATGTATTAGAGCGTTTTATATATGAGCATGATATTAATACGTATAGCCGGTAAGTAATAATATAATTATATATATAATTAATCAACTATATATATTATATAATATAATAATTTATAATATATAAGTAATATATAATAATAACGGGCTATACCCCGAGGTGGACTCTATAGTATATATATATATACTTATATATAATTATATTAGTAGTAGAAGATATGCGCGGGTGATTTTTGTATACTAGGGGGCATTAGTCTATGTTGGTATACTCCACCTGGTGGTCACAGGGTAATGAATCACTCACCTATATACATTTTAGTATACGTAATATATTTACACTAATGTGAGGGTCTACGTTTACGCATATAGTATAACTATATATATATATAGGTTTTTGATGGGCCGCGTCCGCCTTCCGACGTAGGCAAAACCGTTGCCAACTTGGGAAGAGCTGCGTTCATCCGAAAGGCTCCGAGAGTACAACGTGTGTTCCGTCGAGTGGTTTCGTGAAGTCTACGCTACGGAGACTCGCTCACTCTACATTATAATGCCTCAGACCCGGGTCCACCCAGGGCGGACCGGCTATTTAAGAGGCAGAGTGCTGTGTCTTATCGTCGGACACGTTCTCGGGTCGTACGTATCTTATCGTGTTCTGCTGAGCATAGTCTTTGTCTTTTCTCTCCGATAACCGTTTTTGGTCACTCAGCTCACTACTACCCCAAACTCTATGGGCTACACAGAGATAGGTATCACATTGTTACGATGAGAGCATAAGTAATTATATAACTTTCTTTAATACGGTGATTGGACTTGCTTCATTATTACTATAGTATCGGTGACGTCTACTGAGTATAAGTGAAAAACTACCAGGTTACTACTATAATTAATTATACTGTCACATAATACTATATTATGACCAACTTAATAGTATAGGACTATAAACACTAGCATATCTATGCAAGAATAGCTATGTGATCTCTAGGGGTGGTTCACCTTAACTACTGTAGATGATACATCGCATATTTTCGCGTTTATATAGGACACCGATACTTCGCTGGCTCGTCTATTATGCAAACTACCTCCGTAACATAATTCTAAATTATCACCTCATCCCCAAAATACATATCAATATAACCCCCTATATAACTCTCAATACTACTAATTAATAAAATATCTCAAAAGTGATTCTATTACATATATCACAAATAATATCAAAATAATATAATAGAATACATACAAACAAAATTTTCCAGTCTTGAAACAAATATATCAATAATCTCAGTTAAAATATGATTCAATCTCATTATCCATAAGCGACCCATCGGCTGGCCGTCGCTCTCGCAGCAATATAAACATACATCTATGTCTTCCTACTAATTTTCCATTCGGTCTGCTATGCTCATGCATCATCCTTAATCATACCCACCTTCGCCTACAACACTTAACATACAACGTCCGTAGAAATCTACCACTCTTACCAGAACTGTCAATCTACATCTACATACCACAAGTCCATAAAACGCCGTGGGGACCTTCACACTACTATTACCAAAAATCGTTGGAAGACAGCACCACTAAAAGTACTAGAACTCACATCATGGATGTACCAAAACGCATGAGATATCACACAAATATCTCTAATTATGAACAAGGACCACTTAATATCATCAATCTCTATATTCGCCCACCCCTTCCCAAACCCCCCCACCAGAAATATAAACATGACAACTACCCCATCATAACGCAGTCATTATAGGACGAGAATATACAAAAAATATCAATCACTCGTGCAGGGATTAAAAGAATAGATTTTATAGCCCTCTGATCTCGTAACTGTCTCTGGTACCAAGTAAGTCAATCATCCGCGGTCAAAAATCTACCACTCACAGACTGAGACAACTATTCACCATAATAAACCCCGTTATATACAAATACAATAAAGTATATACTTCTCTTCTATAATATAGCACGATTAATCTATAAAACTCCTCCCAAACTTCGACTCCCATCTCCCCCGTCGAACCACACATTATCTCCTCTACCAAACTCATCTCTCGTAAGATAAAACCTAGATCTAATTCTAATTTGGTTCCCATGCACGCCTTTCATCTAACACTTACTAATAATCATATTACATAAAACCGTATTTTAAGATATTTTGTCGGAAGACACAATTAAAACAATAGAATCTTCAACTCCAGAAATAACATAGTAATCATCCTATTTACTACTGTTTAATACAGAACACAGAAAGTTAGTACGTAATAATATCACTCTAACAGCCAATCGAATACACCAGATCAAACAACCCCCAGCGCAAAAAAACCTTGTTAATTACATAAAAAGCCTTTTCCTCCCCTTCTATACCTTTTAGTGAAGAATAATCTCTGTCTACCCAAAAAGATAAAAGAGCATAAATGCGGCTCGACCTTCAATGAGCCTCTTTCTACTAAGATAACACCTCTGATATAACTTCGCTCAGGTATCTCGTCAATCTCCTCTGATATACCATCCTCTCTCGCGCTCAAGCGTGTGAGCCCACTCCCTTCACAAACCTCCGCATCATATACTCCACCTTAAATAACAAAAAACTCATCACTCCATATCTCTGACTCAACACCTATTCTCACTTTGCAACCCTTTCTTCATGCTCACTGCCAGCGTACATTGCTCATACAAATATACTCACATTTACTCTCTAACCTTCTAGGAGCATTTCTCTATACTAATCTATTAATAAACATACAAATAACATCTTTCTCTCTCAATCACTCTACTCGGTCTTCATCAGGCTCGCGCCACTCTCTGAACCAAATTATAACAAGACGCTCTCAAACACCACCACAAATCATACATCCCGTGTTTACCACCTACCTGACCTTACCTATAAATCTCTCTCTGTTATTATCCATCTCCAATGCAACCAAAACTCCTCAACTGCAAACGATGACAAATATAGTAGGATCCTTGGCAAGGTTATTTAACATAAGTATATAAAACACAACTCTCATTTCATTCAAACCCACTTCACAACCTCATCCCTCTAAACTGATGATTTCATTCTATCTACTCGTTACCACTTCCAATTTCTCACATCCTCTATCACGCCCCACTACAAGCCAATAGCAGCCACTAGTGCTCTACCGTTGCTTTTACTATTATATATTCCAGTTCTATATGATATCTCCCTGGTCTAACACCAATTCACACACCCCCCTGAAATTAACTTAGGATCTTTCCAGAAGACAATAATCTACAACTAATCAAAGACAATCTCTAACACCACCTAGGCCTCAAACAATCACAAACAATCCCCATCGAACTAACCAACCATCTAAATTCATATCAAAATAAGATCTCCATAGAGAGCTCCTCGGAGCAGACCAGCACCACCCCTAATACAATCTTTGCACATGCAAACACTGCATCCGAGGCGCATCCTAAAACGCACATCCTTCACCCATTTACTATACCTATCTTTCACCGTTCAACTAAACATCTCACCTGGCATACTAGTATTCATCCATTCCGCTCCTCACACTCTTTCAGATACCACAGACATACAAAAATTCCCCTAAACTCATAACCCTAATCATAAAATAAATAGACTCCAACCTAACAAAGACCACCCCCCTTTGTCTCCAGTATCGCGTGCTCCAAATCTTACTCCTGCTTTCTATGATGCTCCTTAAGCGTTCAACACACTTGCTTAAGGAGAAGATTAATACTCTTTAACATTAAAACTTTCACCTCAACCTAATCACTTCCCTAGACATTCCCCACGCTCAAGCTTTCATATAAGCTAACCACACTCCTGATCTTCTACGTTTACTTATCAACCCATTCTATATAGACATCCCCGACAAAAAATCTCTACATAACCAATCCTCCCAAAAAAAACTTATTCATCAGACCACACACAAACCAAATCATAAGTTACCCGACCTCCACATCCTCTCACTCACAACACATCATTGAATGGCGTTCAACCCAATCACCTTATCCAATTGATGCTTTATACGTGCGACAGCAATAGACCACTATATCAAAGCACTTGACTCCGTCCTCCCTCCACACACCCTACTTCCTACTTCTCAAAATCACATATTCCTTCTCCTATTCCCACCTTCTATAATCCCTGCACATCACCTGCCACTTCACTAACTAGTTCTTTTCGTGTCAATTTTCCCCTAGTCCATAACTCAAAACCATTAGAAAACCCGATATATATTGCAGCAAGAATATCACCACCATAACACACCCCTGGTCTCCACCACTCTTCAATTACTAAACTTCCACATAAACTGTTAAACCAATCCGCGATCTCTCTCAGAAACCTGGGAACTCCACCTATATTCTTAACAGGCTTCACTATTTGTCATACATTTACTTTGATTCCATTTAGAAAGCTCTCTCTCATATCTCTCATTTACCAACTTCCTCTGCCAAACCATGCGTATCCCTACCCACCATTAATCCCTATATCAAATCCCAGCCTAGACATGCTCTTAATCAATCATATGACAGAACGACTCAAATTAACCAATTTTTCATTCTCTTCAACTAAACCTATATTGATCTAAAAACTCACTCACGCACATCAAAACCACATATACTAAAAGCGTAACTACATTCGTTCTCTTTTATCGAGAGTTAGAAACTGCTTGATTAAGAGTTACCAACCTTAACAAGAAATTAGCGGGCATTGCTTATTCCCCCTCGACCCTTAAAAAATATCTACCTATATGCACTCATTATTTAAATCCAACTCGACCTCCTACTACCTCACATTCATCCCAATCCAATCCCCTTCATGTATATAGCAAAACATCACCCATACTAATTCCCCTACCCAAACTAATAACACACCTCTCAAATAATACTAGGACTTATACATACCGCCATCATATCGTTTTCCCGCTACTGCTCTCCTTTTCGCAATCATCCACGTTCTCCCAGCGACTCTGAGTAACGCACCATAACATTAAAAAACTCTAGAATCCTTTTTTGCACCCCACACAACCTTCCAGAAGATCAGTAAAACATCACACTTCTACTCACTAATCCTCGCACTCTTCGTCCTACCCAGATTTCTTAAATTACGCATTTCCCAAGCTTCACTCAGTCTGCTCCAAGTCATATTTTCTCTCAAAATTAAACACAAATAAACATATACCACACCATCGTCCGAACGCAGGCCTTTGCCCATAGTGATCATTCTAATCACAAACGTTCCTTACCCTCATACAATCACACTCGACCTAATCATCATCCCTACATACCCAACTCCCCGATGAATGCCTCTCTTTCGATTCACCCTCACTCCACAATCGTAGCACACATCATTCGAATAGTTTTCGAGGTTGGTGACTTTAAATTTTTTATCCAGATAAATCGCATCTTCCAGCCTCGTAAACTCGACACCACATACTTTCTCCGACTATCCAGATATATTCTTCCTAAATCGCGCTCCCTCCACCAACTCACACCAGCGTGCACCACTCTTCATATCTCCTCTCCCTTTATCTCCAGTTACCCAGAAACAAAGTTATCCACAATATACAACTCATTTATCATCATATATCCCTCCGAGTTATCTCTCACACGCACGTGCCATACTCAGTTGCCATTGGATTTCATCAATTCTTAACCATTTTACCCCGAGCTTCCCTATACACGAAGAAGAGCCTTACCTCTTCCCAAATAACTTCACCCGCTTGCCTAAAACTCAACACCACTTTATATTAAACTTCCCCTTCTCCCACACATAAGTATACATCTTTCTTTTCTCTCTTGATTCAGTAGAGAAACCCTGTTCCAGAAGAGGCCAAAATGGACATATACTGTTACTGCCGGAGGCTCATCCGGAGTGCACCTCACCTCTCCCGAGATACTTTTCATCCTCGTCCCATTTAAACCTAATAATTACCATTCAAACTCTCACTTTCTACTACTTGATCACTCACCCCCTCACTATAGTCTAGATGCTGACAACTCCCTTCAGACATTGATTACAAATTAGAGGCACATATACACCATCCTACGTGCATTGATTATGCTTCTTCATGTCGTTCTTTAGACCACGCATCCTGCCCACACGCTCCTCTCGCTTATATCTTTCACTATTCTATACCTTATTCCTTTAGATTATCTACTGTTGTGATACACGGCACCCCACATTCCACATACTTTTGCTTGGCCTGTTACAGCTCTCAGACACCCTGCCTGTGACAGCATATCGATTGTGGGCCTTTCATTCTAGAGTGTGTTCACGATTTCGAAGTGCTGAAGATGTCAATTAATTCAACCTCGATTTACATTTCATCCAGCGTCTCTTACGCCTAAGTAATTTATTTTCCACTTTACCTTGACTCATAATTATAACTTCTCTAAATCTTCTTAAATTCTTTACCCTCCTCTCTTCCTTATATCTACCTATATCACTACTCCTAATCCAAACTTCCCTCAATAACATCTAATTATTTACTAATTAAAAGCAACATTATAGTAATTATCCGATAATCCCATTCAATAATATCCCCTCATACTGATTTTAAACATCCCCGAAGACTAACTGACTTCAAAATAATTACATTCTTTATTCACAATCAAATCTATATACTTTTTCACCTTCTAGATAATCTAATCTATCTCTCTAACCACCAACTCCAGTATACATCATAGTGAATGCTCTAGTGTTTCTAAAAGGAAAAGTACTATATATAGCTTACTGCTACAATTTTAAACTCCATCTTTCCTCTAAAGAAATCTTAAATTACTTTATCCATAACCTAATTACTTTCAGAGTTGTGGTCCCTCCCTCAAACCCCAATGAGTAGCTCTCACCAGTGTGCGCCTCACCCACTCAACTCGCCCCTGTCGTCTTTTGAGTGCATCGCCGCATCCCTATACTCCAAGTATCATGGACAGGATAGTGATATAATAAGTTTTTGGAACTTGAATGTGAGACATAATAAAAAATAGTTATGTTCTATTGTTCATGTCATAATGAAAATTCACTTTAACATGTAACCCCATAATAAAATAAACTAACCAGAATATATGTGATATTATCCCTTCCCATATGAGAAAAATAATATAGTTTTAATCATATATATAAATATTAATTAAATATATATATAATATATATTATAATATATAGTATTATATCATAATATATATATATATTAATAATATATTTAATTAATATTAATATAATATATAATTTATATATACATTTATACTAATTAAGGTGAACTGTGTTCTCCTGGAATGGAATATAATATATAATATATATTAAATGTAGTTAAAAAACCACGCCTGGAAGTACCATACAACTAGTCGACCTTCAACCAAAATATCCACATGACTGTGCTGGTTCGAGGTAAAAGATCGACCTGAACAAATGGATGTCAGTACCTCTAGCCACGGTTTATCTCGTAAATTATAATCTTGAGAATCTGAGTTGATACTATTATAACTCAACAGCTATAGAGAAATTTTATATATTAATATAATATTATATATATAGTTATTAATATACTATATTATAATAAGATAGATGCCCATTTTAACAACACTTTACTCAGCATTCCGAAAGCCAGGCATGCTAACTTAATACACTACTATATAAATATCATGTATCACTAACGTAAATAACTATAATATCCATTAATTTATATATTCAACGGAAATTTTTATCTCTCCATGAATATTAAAAGTAGAAAATAAATAAATAAATAATATATCGCTTATTTATTAAAAAATAATTAGTTAAAAAATGTTTATGAAAAATTGTGTTTTTTGATAGAACAAGTGAGATTGTATTGCTATAGATCATAGGAGCGGGCGAACATAAGATTGCGGGCCAAAATTTTGATATATATCTATTTTGTCTATTACGATATAACTACGGCTGACTAGCCGATGATGAGGAGCGTGAAAATTAAGATGCAACGGTATTACCGAGATGGTTTGTCTACAGCGCAGCTTAACCGGGGAGCGTTCGACCGGCGTTGTGGATATACGAGTACTCCCCCAATTTGTCCTACGTCCGTCGGTTACCGAACGCCCCTAAAAAGGATTATTAAAAAGAAAAAAGCCTCTCTCTCCAGATACGTCTTGTTTATCATAAAATATAAATATAAGCGGAGATTTCGGTATTTTGTTTTGCTTTCCGTTTCAACACTAATTGGACACTGGATTCCTAAGATCACACTCACACGTAATTGTGCACCACGAGTAAGGCGTGTCTAGAAATAACTTGATAATCAAATTTTAGTCTATATTCAATATAGCAATATATCAGAATTCAATGATAGTATATTTTTAAAAATTTCATGTCACACAGATTGTAAATTGTTTGGAGCTGAAAGACGCAAGAAAAATAAAATGAGATTCTATTATAATCTTCATCTCTGCTACAAAATTTATATGTTCTATACCGATTCTACAGTGCCAGCTATTGCCCGTGAATAATCGCTTCTGGGATGACTTAGGATCCTACATTGTATTTCCTAAAGATAAACTATTTTATTACAATGTTAGAGATATAATTATAAAGACAACTAAAAAAAGTATTTTTTTTAACAATTTAAAATAAAACTAATGAAATTTGTCATTATATACTTTTTAACTTTGACTAATTATAGGTATCTAAATTAGTGCATCTCAATTAATTCCCTTATACGTGACACTACTTTATATATAGTATAATATAATCTTCATCACAAAAATGCTCTCACTAATTTCTCCATAGATCCATATCGAGTTGCGCTGAAGCTCAGATCATACTACTATGGATAGGGACGTAGTTAGGCAACTTTATGCCATTTACACATTGCATACCCAATTTTTTCACAGACCCGAGTTTAGATGCCCACTATATATACTACATATATATATATATATATATATACTTATATATATATCATATAATATTATTATATATATATAGATACTATTAATATATACTTATCATATAATATATGCTCGGATGATATTAATGTAGTCTTCAAGTTTAGTATACGCTCGTATTACGGATACTTCTAATTAATTATAATGTCTCGTGTTTCGGACAAAGTGACTGCAGTATCTAGAAGAACCCCTCGTCTAATCATATATGGGTAACTATGGAATGTCAGAGTAATAAATGTTGGGAAGAATGAAGAGATGAGGTAGATAGTATAAATAGTATTAATTAAGAATAAGGGATCAATAAATTTGATTTGTTCGCTGTGATTACTTGCTGTAACTAAAACAAAGATGAAAGCTGTAAAACGTTGAAATTAGGATGATGTGTGGTGATAATATAATATGTTAGAATTAAATGTGTGCTATGCTGTGGTGGGAACATGTGTGATAAATGAAATGAAGAAGAGAAGGTAAGTTTGGCAATATTTGATGATATAAGTTTACCTGTGGTACGTAACAGGTCTCGAAAGTCATATGTATAGATCATTTGTGTGTGTGATATATAAGTCCTAGAATTTCATAAATGTAGTTAAATTTAATGTTTGAAAAAGTATCTAGGATATTGGTATGTTGTGTTGTGTATACGTCATTATTATAATGGTATCAATCTAGAGGAGGTAAAACCGTTGAATGAGTAAACTAGAATTTCTTTTGGATAGTATAATATCTTGAATGATGCCTGTATATAGATGGTTAGTATATATGTATGAGTTGTTAGTAGCGTCTTACAGATATATTGATTAGTGTTTTGTGAGAGTGGACTACTGAATTGACGTTGGATAGTAAAGTGTATTCCAAATAAAAATAGGGATTGAGTGATATATATAACAGTAGTGGTTTAGGTACTATACTATATCATCATATATAGGTGTAACTAGGATGAAGTAAAAATGTACAGTAATGGTTCAGGAAAGGTGAAATTATTGATAATTATCTGTGAATGATGAGTAGTATATGTGTGTATAGAGGTAATACTTTCTTATTTATAACACAAAGTGACTATCCTATAAGTTATACTAGAGGTTGGTTTATAGTAGAAGATATGGTATTACGAAAGTGAAAAGCTATGATTGATTTTGTTAGTTGGCTTGTAAAGTTAAGAAGATATGTAGATAAGTATGTGTATCTGTATACGATGATTATATATCTAATATCTATATCTATCTACCTATATATATATAATGGATATATATAGTATATACTAATCATAAGCTGGGGGTTTAGGTAGATAATGGGATTACGGTAATCATTTATATTGTTCTATGTAAAATTATATGTATTAGTGAGGGGCTTGGAATGTAGAAGTAGTGAGAAAGGTGATACGAAAGGAAGTATATACTGGTATAAATTTAAGTAGTGAGAACGTTAAAAGCGAACAAGACAATAAGGTAATTAAATAGTATTGATAAGAGACGCTCGTACTAGTAAAAATCGGTGATATATAATACTATATGTGAGATATACGTGAACCGAGTTAATACTTGAACTACAAATCTGTGAGGGTGCAATATGAATGTAGATAATTAACAAATTGTTAGTAGTGTCACAAATGGAAGTGTGTGGATGTGCTATAAGATAGTTATAAGTCAAGAATATAGTTAATCACAATGACGAATGCGTTGGAATGAAGATAATATTATATTATATATATAAATATATTATAAAAATAGTATAAGGGTGATGAAAGCGGTATTAATAGGTTAAAAAAAGATAGCATAGTAGGTGGTTGAATGTACATAAAGCAATAAATGCACTCGCAGTGGTATAAAAGAAGAGATGATTAGGAGT
>JABUQX010084820.1:12500-17500 GCA_015478945.1 Trachelipus rathkii | reverse complement strand
GGCAGGGCCTTTTCAAAAGGAGGCAAAGAAAATAAAAAATTAAAAATTACAAAAAGGAAGACAAAATTAAAATAAATGGAAAGTAGATCCACCCTGTCCCTTGCCTAACGCACTTCCCTCAGGGCAGACGCGGGACCTAAATAGAGGAAGATTGAATATTGAGATGGATAAATAGAGGAAGGCAAGGAATTCAGCAAAAGAGATGTGGCTGGAAAGAAGGAGGTACCACAACGAGTGGTTCTTGAGTCTCCAATATTCACACAATTTTCATGTGAGAACAAGACACCTCTTGTGTTACGAGGCAATGCTGGAGGAGGAATGCGAGAGGTCAATTCTCTCAAGCACCTGCCGTTGTAGATACCAGAAAAGAGATAGAGGGTCAAGGGAGTCAGAAAGTATGGGACAGTTTATCATCTTAGCCTAAGCTCAACTCTATCCAAAAGGAGGGTGGAACCGATCCACCCCAAATGTGGGAATTAGTATTCCATAAGAAAGAATAAGACCTTTTTAGCATAACTGGTATCTTGAGCAGAAGAAAAATCACGCAATCTTGAACAGAATTCCCAGCTTCTTGGAGGCCATTTTAGCAACTGATGTGATATGAAGCCTCCAAGACAATTCACTATTTATGTTTAGTCCAAGAATGTTTATGTTGTTTACAGGTAAGACATTAGAGCCGTCAAAGGGAATAGGAAAGTTCAGTGCCGTTTTAGAGAGGGAGATATGAAGAAGTTGCGTTTTTAAAGTTTTGAATTTCACAAGATTGCGGTTACCCCACTGAGAAACCCGACAAGATCGGCAAGAATTGAATCAGAAAGCTGTAGACGAGAGGCAACTCTAGATACACACGAGGGAGCACAATTTAAATGTGGGAGAATGGAGAGTTGAGTCATCGGCATAAGAGTGAACAGAGTTAGAGGTGCAGCTAAGAATATCGTTGATAAAAAGTAGGAATAAAGTTGGAGATAAAACAGAACCCTGAGGAATACCACAATTAATAAGAAAGGAGGAAGAGGTTGCTCCATCAACAAGAGCTGAAATGGAACGATCTGAAAGAAAACTAGACAAGAGTAACCAAAGCGATGGAGGAAATCCAAAGGAAGGTATCTTAGAGAGTAGCGACGCATGCCATACCTTACCTCACAGGCTCACAACAAAGAAAATTCAAGCACAAAATTTTTCTGGTGGAAAATTTTTATAAAGAATGAAACTATCTAATAAGTAAAGGAGATATTTTAGCAAATGACCTAAACATTTCGTGAAAGAAGTGGGGGAAAGAAGAATGCTAACTAAGAACAAAATATTTTTCGGCCATCTATGTTGGTCCATAGTTCATAATCTCCTTCAGAATCGAAATTCTGATAATGAGGCGTCTTGTCAGATGAAGATTAAGAGGCCAATGTTGATAGGCAATGGAATCAATTTGAACATACATAAATGCGATGGAAATATGACAACGGGTCAATTAAAGACCTTCAACCCCAAAATACTTTGGAAATATACAAAAGTAGAATTATGTAAAGCATTAGATGTCATAAGGAAATTCAACAGGAAATTAATACGAAGCCAATCCCTTATTATCCTAAAAATTTGGAAGATGGTGCCTAAACAGTTACAGCTTTGCCTCCCACCCCCTACTCAATTGATGAGCGCTTATTTTCAGATTTAAAAATAATAAAATCGAATCTAAAGGTATCGTTAAAAGGAAGATTTGCTTGAAGCAGTTTTTGTTTATAAGAAACAACAGCTTTGAATAAAATTATATTACATATGTTCAAATAGTTGAAAAAGGAATTATTTCAAATGTTAGAAAGAAAGTAAACTATAATTTATTTTATTGTTTGTAAAATTTCTATAAAATATTTTCTAAAATTTAAATTGCAAGTCAAAATAAAGGTGTCAATAACAACCAATTTTTTTTACGAGACAATAAAAATTTTATAACTTAGAGAATTAAGGATATCATGTATACATGGAGATGAAATTATAACTAAGGTCTTAAGTCGGAACCGGAGTCGGAGCCGGTGGCGAAGTCAGAGTCGAACATTTTTAAAATGATGGAGCCGGAACCAGGGTCATATATATATATAATATATATATATTATATATATATATATAATAATAAATTCAGTATATATATTTATATAAATATATACTGTATACATTTTTCTATATATATTATTATATAATATATATATGATATATATATAATATATATATATATATATATATATATATATATATATATATATATATATTACCCACTTATATATATATATATATTAGTATATACATTTTAAAAAGAATAGAGGCAGAACACAGAGAATATATATATATTATATATATATATATATATATAATCCGTTTTTAAAAAATAATAAATAAAGAAATAAAAACTTAGCATTCAAAAATTCTGTTCATGAGAATGATTGAAGGATATCATTAACAGTAGCTCTTTACGAAGTTAACAGAATAATTGAACTAAAGTTTTCATTTAATTTGATCAGAAAGATTGTCCTGTACCAGTGGTTTTAAACCATTGCTTTACCACTGACCCCCCTTATATATATGTTCACCCCACTGGCAAATTTAAGTAGGTTTCTTTTGACCTTCAAGATTTAACTTTAACTAACTTTTTAACTTCTTAACTAGCTTAACTTTAACTAACTAACTAAGAATTAACTTCACCCTAGAGTGAATCCACTGTTTATTGAGTTTCTTATGAATGGTTTTCTAATATTCGGAGAGTGTGAATTTTATATTCATTTAAATATAAAAAAAAAATTACTATTTTATTAAGAAAAAATGATAATAAATTTTTTTTAATACAAAAAACTTTGGAAACCCTTTAGAAAAAATAGCTTTTTTTCCCACAAACAAATAAAAAAAATTTGTTCAACGTTTCCTTTTTTTCAAGTTTTTTTTTTTCAATCATTCGTTTTAATTATTAAAGAAAGTAAAGGAAAATTGAAATGATGAATTTTTGCTTTTTTTTTCACCAGAAAAAAAAGAAAGAAAATTAATAGAATTTTACAGTTTTATTTTTTATTATGAAAATCAAATCCCAAAAATTATGTAAATGATTAATTTAATGGATAGGAGAAGAGTAAATATTAATATTAAAAAGAACAAAGAAATAAAACAAAAAAAAAAAAATGAAAGAAATAAATTTAATTTTTTTTCAAACTTTAAAAAATTGAAAAAGAAAATATAAAAAGAAAATAAATAAATACCAAAAAATTAGAACCTTAAAAAGTAAAAACCACCCTTCTTTTTATTAAAAAAATTAAAATAAACTGAAAAGAGGAAGTAGAAGAATGGGGCTAAGAAAATATGAAAATTAAAAGATTGATAATGATAAAATGATAAAATGATAAAATGATAAAATGATAAAATGATAAAATGATAAAATGATAAAATGATAAAATGATAAAATGATAAAATGATAAGATGATGATGATGATGATGATGATGATGATGATGATGATGATGATGATGATGATGATGATGATGATGATGATGATGATGATGATGATGATGATGACTGCATTGATGATGATGATGATGCATGATAATAATAATAATAATAATAATAATAATAATAATAATAATAATAATAATAATAATAATAATAATAATAATAATAATAATAATAATAATAATAATGTTAATGTTAATGTTAATGTTAATGTTAATGTTAATGTTAATGTTAATGTTAATGTTAATGTTAATGTTAATGTTAATGTTAATGTTAATGTTAATAATAATAATAATAATAATAATAATAATAATAATAATAATAATAATAATAATAATAATAATAATAATAATAATAATAATAATAATAATAATAATAATAATAATAATAATAATAAAAGCAAATTAAAATAAAAATAAAAATAATAAAAAAAAAAAAGAGAAGAGCTACAAAACTACGAAACACCGACTAGCAAAGATCCTACAGTCAACTCAAGGCTAGCCTGCGAAGTATTTGTTGTGTTTGGGTATATTACTTATTTATTGTCTTGGATATTTTCATTGTCCTAGAACAGATCTCTTTGATTTTACTCTACCTATTTTATTAATTCTATTTTTCAGTAAAGCAAAAAATCTTAAAGCAAAAAATCGAGCTGAATGAACTAGTTGTAGTATTAAACTTAGTTTATACGTTTATACTTTGTTTATACTTTAATACCTAGTTTTATACTTAGTTCGTAAATTCTAATGATTTTTTTAATAAAGTGAATATCGAGTTCAAATTCACTAGTTCTAGTTTGATTTTACTATATCTAGTTCAGTAATTCTGTAGTGTTTTAATAAAGTTAAAGTGGAGCTGAATTAATTTCTTCAAGTTGCATATCTAACTTTTTCGAGAGAGAGAGAGAGAGAGAGAGAGAGAGAGAGAGAGAGAGAGAGAGAGAGAGGAGAGAAGAGAGAGATGAGAGAGGAGAGAGGGAGGGAAGAGAGGAGAGAGAGAGAGAGAAAGAGAGAGAGAGAGGAGAGAGAGAGAGAGAGAGAGAGAACGAATCCAACAAAACTTAATCTAACCTAACCTAACCTAACCCTAAAGAATCCAGCAAAACTTAACCTAACCTAACCTAACCAAATCGCCTTTCACTATTTCATAAGAAAGTTTCTACCACTTATCAATTACATCGTACGAGAAGAAATTTTTTGCTATATTGGATTGAAATCGTTGATGAGAAAGTATATGTCCATTATTTCGTGTTGAATTACTAATATCGTATCTAATGAATTCCCTTGTAATCGATATTGTCAATTTTTTTTAGTATTTTGAAAACATCTATTAATTTTCCTCTCAATCTTCTTGTCTTCTAAGGAATATATATATAGTTCATGAAGTCTTTACGGGGACTAGCCAAAATGGTCGACAGGAAAATCGGTCGACAGGAGAAAGGCTCGACACAATACCAAAAAAATTTCCTATACAGCCAGCCGCAGGCGTTAGGTTAGGTTAGGTTAGGCTAGGTTAGGTTAGG
>JABUQX010084819.1:17500-20000 GCA_015478945.1 Trachelipus rathkii | reverse complement strand
CAGTGGGCGGCTCGTCTTTATGGGCTCCGGGGCTGGAGCCCCTCCAAATTAAAAATGCCAGGCGTAGGATGTTACGGAAATATAAAAATTTTTGTCAAAAATTTGTCAAAAAAAAGTGAAAAGAATTTTTTTTTAACAATTTAATACATAAAAACGTAGTAATTAATCAAGAAAATAAGAAAAGAATGCTTTTTGCAACAGCAAATTGTGTGTACGATATTTTTTTTTCAATATATCCAATAATATAAATTGTGGGCTGCTATTTTACAGCCCAGAAAAAAGACCAACTTTATTAGTTTTTAAAAATAAGACAAACATGGCAACAAAAAGGTTGCCAATTCCTATAATAATTTTTAGCATGTTGCCACTTTGGCCTTTTTGAATTTTATAACAACTTGGAGATTATACTCATATAAAATTGTATTCCAAGTTTGATCGAGTTGCTAGTTCTGTCCTTTAATGTCCTTCTGTACATATAAAGACATATATATATAAAGACAAATTAAAATCAGTTCATTCTTATGCTTCAGTGGAAGTGGACGTGTCTTTTTTTTTTTTTTTTTTTTTTGGTGTTGAAAATTTAATTTGTATATATGAAATAAATTATTTATTTATAGAAAAAAATAATAAATTTTATATGAATGCTGATGATGATGATGTGCATGTGATGTTAATTTGAAATGTGAGCCCCAAATATTATTGTTAAAATTGCGAGTATTTTTAAAATTTATTATGTTAACATTGAAGAGAATAAAGTTTTATTTCTACTTTTGCTCTGAAACCTTCAAAGAAGGGTAAGGCTCTCATCACTATAGGCGATTTCGATTTCGTACCAACAAAAATCTGTTATATTATATTTTATATATATATATATATAATATATATATATATATATATATATATATATATATATATATATATATATATATATATATATATATATATATATATATATATATATATATATTACAAAGCTGAAAATATATATATATATATAATATTTTTTATATATTTAAATATATATATATATATATTATATATATATATATATATATATATATATATATATATAATATATGTATATATATATCAAATATAATATATATATATATATATATATATATATAATATATATATATATTATATATATATAACTCTGCAGCCCCTCCAACCCAAGTTCACGAGCCGCACTGTATTATACTAATATATATAATATATAATATATATATATATTAAATATATTATATATAATAGAATATATATATATATAATATTTATATATATATATATATATATATAATAGGTCCTTTATTAAACCAGGGGCAATAATAAAATTAGTATCGGAATGGTTGGTAATGCTATCTCAGAATTATTTACCTACGCTAAGATTGCCTTCTTTCATTGTTGTACGAAAAAAGAAGAATTAATTTTAATTTTAGGCACCGGTGTTGCCGGAAGCCCGCGGTAGTCCGCGGGCGGTCTGCCGTTCATGCATTGGGGCAACGTGTATCTCACGCTACGGTATTCGTTAATTTAAAAAAAAACAGTTTGATAGCGTCTACATTCACTCTACAAACTTTACGTAGATACATCAAATTTAAACTGAAATAAATTGCCTAAGCTTACTCATTTTATAAGCTTAGGTGTGAAGCCCAAAAAAATATATATCAATTTCTTTTTACTTTTTTGTTAATATTAATTAAATTATATTTGAAAATTTAGTTTAAAAGTAAGGGGAAAAAAAAATTCTCACCATTACAAAGAAAGTTGTGTTTTTTTCTGTTTCATAAATTTAGGATCATAAAATGCATTTCCCAGTTTTACCAACTTTACAAAGCTTAAATTTTTTATTGCCCCCTGGTTTAATAAAGTACCTATATATATATATATATATATATATATATATATATATATATATATATATATATATATATATATATATATATATATATATATATTGTATGTATTGTTAAATATAGGATATATATATATATATATATATATATATATATTATATATATATATATATATATATATATATATATATATATAATACTCTGGATGTACTTGGGATTTCTTCCACCTGACGTGCCCCATTAATTTCGATATGCTACTCAAGATCCCTTTGATGATGGGTTCCTTAGTTAGACCACCACAAAACAGATGAAGATGGCTTTATTTTAATTACAATACTTGAAGACGAGGTACGGTACTTCTCTAGGCGGGGCCACGAGTGACCAGGCTTGTTCTCTTCCTCTTAGGCACCATCGTCGACAGCGTCGGTGTGAACTGTGAACCTACATTCTTCATTGCACATTGCAAGCAGATTTTAAGTCAATTTTAAATGTTAAATGACACGAGTAAATAATTTTAAACGAGTCGAAATGAGTAAGGTTGAAAGTTGAAAATGATGCATCTAGAACATGAAGATAACATGACTAGCATTAAAAGGAAATAAGGTCAGAGGTTGCAGCAGCTTGGCGCTCTCTACTTATTGGTT
>JABUQX010084818.1:20000-22361 GCA_015478945.1 Trachelipus rathkii | reverse complement strand
ACAAAAAATAAATAAAAAAAATAATTTTTTTACAAAATATATAAAAAAAATTATAAAAAAATTAAAAAAAAAAATTATAAATTTTTTCTAATTTCTTTTATTTTTAATCTTAAAATTTGAGTTTTTAACATACCAAAGCGTAAGCATAAATCAAGCTACCTCCTCCTCCTAAAACCTGACTGTTGAGTTACTTGTCTACATGAATCTATTGATCATTGAATCTATTGATTCAATCATATAATTCGAGTGTAATTTAGATAAACATAACGAATTAAGTTCTTTTTACTTGACTACCGTAATTATGCTAATATTAGGCGAAAATTTTCACCTCATAATGTTACTTTGTCAATATTCTGAACTTATGAATTACTTATGTCAACGAACACTACACGCTTTAAGCATGAATAACTGCTAACATTAAACAACGTTATACTTAGCAACATAAGGTAACTAACATTGACAGGAGTAACTACTCACACTTTTTCTAACATATATGGATATTTTTACATTAAATAGTAATATATTAGCAATTTATTTCTTATTACATTGTCATAATTATTATTATGAAATGATTATACTTTAACGTAACTAAGTTTTCCATACATTAGCAACATACATCAACATGAACTAGAATATATTTAATGAAGGCATACGATGATAAACTAACATACCCATTCATGATAAATGTTAAATTAAAAGTCCAACCATATAACACATTATAAGTAAATCAAAGTAAAAACGTAACCTATTAACACTTTCTCAAGCATATATAGCTATATCGTGGTAATTTATATTAACGTAGTAACATTAACAAAATTTAATCATAACCTAACTAATTGTATCATACGACAACGATATATTCTGATAGCGAACAGCATAGTTTTCACATATAATGCAACATTTCATAATCTGAACTAAAAATATAAATTGTTAACGGATAAACTAACAACCTTTAAGCCTTGAATTACAAGCTGGTACATCTAACAAGTTTCATTATTTAACAACGTAATACTTACTAACTAAACTAACGTAAGCCAGACAAGCTTTTCTATGTTTGTATATTCCTATGTTAACATTGGCTAATATTTTAACGAAAAATGTAATTATAACCAGACCTAATTATGATACTGATCAATGAATAATGCTAACTGTAACAAAGTTTTTCACATATAAATCTAACATATTCATTAATCTGAAACTACAATATAATGTCAATGAAAAACTAACATACTAAGGCCGAATATACTGAGTTGGCTAAGACATTGAATCCTACCGAATTTGATACCGAGGAATGGGTGAAACTAGCCAAAGCTAACGGTCAGCTAATGCGGCTAAATATTTATTTTAACAATCAGTAATGCTGCTGTGTTTGTTTATTTATTTATTATATTTATTTATTTTTTATTTCATTTCTTTAAAACTTTTTGTTTTTAAACTTTATTTATTTTTAATTTCACTTCTTTAACTTTTTGTTTTATAAACTTTTAGTTATTTTAATAATTATATTCTTTAAAAAGCTTTGTTTTTTAAAAAAAAAGCTATTTATTTTTATTTTAAATTTCTTTAAACCTTTTTTTATTGTTAAATTATTTATATTTTGTTATGTTTATACTAAAGAAAATTTATTTTTACATATCATAAAAGCATAAATCAAAGAATAATAATTCAAAAACATCCTGCTTCGCAGTCCCAACTTGATGCTTTGAGGGTATCTGATGCTATATCTGTATAGATTATTGATTATGATTCAAGTATATTTCGAGGAATCATGGTTTGGATAACATAGCATGGGAAATTATATAGTCGTTTATACAAAACCCCGAAATATATGTGAACATAAAAATTTTTAACTGAATAAAGCTAAATACATAACTGATGTTAAGTAATTATGTATACTAAACTCAGTCCCTAAACATACCATGATACACGAATAAAGTGCAAGCATTACAAGTACCATGCTTAACACAGGAAAGTACTACGTTACATAGACGTACCTATTCACATCTTTTTTTCAAATATATCTCTACATATCACTATTATTTTAAACATTAACATAATAAATTTAACAAAAATTTATCATATACTCTTATCATAATGACAAGAATTATGCTAGACGTAACAAAGTTTTACATAATAAAGTACATATACTGAACCAAGAATATAGATGTACACCCAAACTAAACATCTTAAACCAATAAACAGTTACATGAACAAAGTTCATATACTTAACAACAGTACTAGCAATACGTTGATACAGAACGTACCATAATTCAACTTTTTTTCAAACTATCTTAACATATCACTGTTATTTTTACATTAACATAGTAACATTTAACAATAATTGACCATAACCTAGCCTAA
>JABUQX010084818.1:5000-10000 GCA_015478945.1 Trachelipus rathkii | reverse complement strand
TTAACTTCTCCGTCCGAAAACATTTTATATGATGAAGAAAACGTCGCCCAATCATAAAATGCAATTAAGCCATTTCCAACAAACTGACTTTCGTTCTCAGACGTCACCTTCCTTCGAGCCAAACCGCACCGCTCGCACCTCATGTTACTATAGGAAAAGAGTCCTAACTTACTCTTCCCATTCTTATGGAAGATTTCCATACAATCAGGGTCCACCTGACGACTTACATTTTTCCGAATGGAACTCCAATTCCCAAAATAAACGAAGAGCCAAGACACTCTTCACCCATTTCTCCAATCATGAAGATTCCTCACAAGAGTGGAGAATTCCCCAACCACTAAACAGTTATTGCAATGGTGATCGCCCGAGAGCTCACCAGCAATTTCATCACCAGGCTCACCGACAAGGTCAAGCCCCAAACTACCACAACTATGGAGGAAACCGACGAGCATCCGACGCTCTCATGCCTTCCCCCCTGAGAAAATTTGAGAACTCCTTCGACAATTCGGAAACCATGGAATCATTTTTCGAAAACAGTGACCAGAGCCAGTCCTATTCTAACTCCCCCCAACAAATCAGTGATTCCCTAGTGTTTCTCAACTTATATTTTCTCCTCCACCTTCTTCCTCCTTTAATAAGTGCATTAAAAATTGTAACGACTCACCCTCCGAGTCTTGTGATAAAATAGTGAAATTAAATGAAAATAATATATCATTTTTTAAGTTAGGTAAATTTAATAATAATAATCACACCCTTAAAGATGAGGATGCATATAGCGAGAATTTAAAGAGACATAAAATTTCATTTATTAAACTTGGAAAAATTGTTAAAAATGAACACTAATGACCGATTAGCCCAACACGAAAATGTTATAAATATTGTAGGAAATGATGTAAATAATTTTAAGGAAAAACAAAAAGGTAACACTAATCGTAACACTTGTTCTGATACAAAAAGCATATGTATATTAAATGATGATTTTCCTATACCATCTTCTCTCCCACATTCAGTAGTTAGTACTCTTACTATGCTTACCTTACCTCCGCAACCTATGCCTAACACTCTACCTACTCCTACTAATATGCCTAACCTTCTACCTACTCCTACCAATACGCCTAACCGTTTGCCTAGCATTCTACCTACTCCTACCAATATGCTTAACCCTATGCCTAACATTCTGCCTACTTCTACCAATTAGCTAAACCCTATGCCAAACATTCTACCTACTCCAACCACTATACCTAACACTATGCTTACCACTACAACTACTACTACCACTATGTTTACTACTATAACTACTCCTACCACTAGATCTAACACTATGTTTACTACTATACCTACTCCTACCACTAGGCCTAACGCTATGTTTACTACTAAAGCTACTCCTACCACTATGCCTAAAGCTATGTTCACTACTATAGCTACTCCTACCACTATGCCTAACGCTATGTTCGCTACCATAACTACTCCTAACACTATGCCTAACTCTATGCTTACTACTGTAACTACGCCTAACAATT
This sequence comes from Trachelipus rathkii, assembly GCA_015478945.1. Classification (NCBI taxonomy): domain Eukaryota; kingdom Metazoa; phylum Arthropoda; class Malacostraca; order Isopoda; family Trachelipodidae; genus Trachelipus; species Trachelipus rathkii. Next base: position 8,480 of record JABUQX010084818.1, on the reverse strand, counting down.
CTCAAAATGTTATACCTACGCCTAACAATTTCCAACGCCTTACAACTTCCAAAATGCTATACCTACTCCTAACAATTCTCAAAATGCTTTACCTACGCCTAATAACTTCCAAATTGCTTTACCTACGCCTATTAACCTCCAAAATTCTATACCTACACCTAACAACTTCCAAAATGCTATACCTACGCCTAACAACTTCCAAAATGCTATACCTACTCCTAACAATTTTCAAAATGCTTTACCTACGCTTAACAATTTCCAAAATACTATAGCTACGCCTTACGATTCTTAAAATGCCCTACCTACGCCTAACAATTTCCAAAGTACTATACCTAACCGTTTTACGAATACTATGCCTAACCACATACCTATGCCTAACCATTTTCAAAGTACTATACATAACCATTTTCCAAATACTATGCCTAACCATATACCTATGCCTAACCATTTTCAAAGTTCTATACCTAACCATATACCAAACTCTATGCCTAACTCTCAATTTAGGCCTAACATTAGTAGTTATGCAACTAATTCTAACAATCCTTCGCTTACTGCTTACCTACTAAATCTTTTTGATCCTATTAATATACCTAAGGAACCCATGCATCCGGTGCAGGATACAATAACTTCCGAATTTCCTTTCTGGATAACTTTTCATCTAATACTACTCTTGACGATTCTGGCATCCCTGCAACAGCATGAATTTTTCTAATCCTATGGATCCTTTAACAACATCTCTTGCTACAGTGCATGAAAGAACTAACCCCAATAAAACGATAAGTTTACTAACAGCATTCGCTAAACCAGTGTCAAATAGTATACTCCTTACGAACTTGATGCAACAACCGGCATCATCTGCGATTTTAAAGAACGATGAGGAAATTATTTTTAATTATACTGTGCCCCAAACTCCGGTAACGAACTTACTTAAACTCTGTCCATGAAATATAATTCCTACTTACTCCTCCTACTACTACTCCTACTACTACTATTACTACTATTAATCCTTCCTATCAAAGTTCTCAACCTATACTGATTCCACCCAATGATATTACTCTATCTTCCGCTTTTACTAATGATAGTCAATTCCTATTAAATAATGCCCACAAAGCAAATCCCCTAATAGGACCCGCGATATAATTTTAAAAAGCGGTATTAAATTTAACAAAAAACATATATTTAGGAGACAACAGAACTGATTATAGACTCCGGTAGTAGCAGTAGTCTTTGCAGGTACTCTTTCATTTCCGAAATGGAAGAGACATTTAACATAAACATACTATTAAAACCCACAGAAATTACACTACGTTCTATCAAGGGTTCAGAGTTTTACCAAATGGGTACAATAATTTTTCACTTAACTTTACACGGGGAAAATATACCAGTAAACTTTATAGTCATATGTGACAATCTTTGTGGTTTTAGTACACCTTTCCTACTAGGTACAAATTTCCTAAATAATCCAAGAATAAACTTACAAACAAAACAAAACACCAATTGAGTTACAGCAAATAACCATACTATTCCTATACCTCTTACACACCAATACCCTACCAAAAAGAAATCCCCCAACATACATGCTAAACATACAGAGGTAAACCATACAGAGGCTAAGCCCCTCTACTCCAACGATATTTCTACAATAAACAATCTTTTAATTGATACTGACATTTCCTATAATTTATCTACTTTAGAAGACACAGAAATATACTCCTTATTGAAAGTACACTCTTTCTGTTAAAGCTTCTCCCCCCGCTCATACTTCTCCTCATGACAATTTTATTCTGTCTACAGAGAACACTTATATCAGCAACTTTCTTTTTGCTGGAAGTGTACTGAGTTCGGCCTCTGACGGCCAAGTTCTCTTGGACATAATAAATATGAGCGCTTCTTAACAATTCCTTCCTCATAACACCGTCCTAACTAGGGCTAATCCAACAATGGTTTTTAATGTTTTTTTTTTAAAAACCATGTTTTTTTCCAACCCTAGCTGTGCGTGTATGTGCTATTCGATTGTTTAAAAATACTTTCATCAATAGTAATTCCGGAAGCTTTCAAAGATAATGAAGATTGCTGTACCACATTACAAGATCCCGATCAGTTAGAAAACCTAATTGATCTGTTGATGACTTACAGAGATGTAATAGCATTAGAAGATGATAAAGTCCCAGTCTGTCCGCTAACTAAATTTTCGATTCAACTTAAAGAAAATGCCCCAAAGGTACTGTACCCCCCACAGTACCACCTTCCCCATAAATAATTGACCCAGATAGACGATTGGGTCGAGTCCGCCCAACAAAAAGGGTACATCCGTTCTATTAGTAGTCCCCATTCGAGCCCACTGCTCGTAGTTCAAAAGATGAACTCCTCAACTCCAAGAATTGTTGCCGATTACAGGCACATCAACGAACATACAGTGCTGGATTGATTCCCTTTGCCTTTTATAAATCACATCCCCTCTACGCAGGGAAAATCCAAAACTTTCAGCAGTCTCGATCTTCTCGACACTTACCATTGTCTGGAAATCGAGGAAGAGGCACAACCGCTGCTAGCCTTCCGCACTCCGCAAGGTCAGTATGCACCAACAAGACTCAATTTTGGATTGTCCAACGCACCCCCAGTGTTCGCAAGAACAATGGAAATGGTGTTGTCTCACCTCCTAGGTGACGCGTGCAGAGTCTTCTTGGACGATGTCTTAATACTGGGGGAAACATGAAAAGAACATTTCAGTAACTTAAAAAAGGTTTTCCAATCTTTTCGAAGGAATAAAATGAAAATTAAACTTGCCAAATGTAAGTTTCTACAGAACAGCCTCCTTTATCTGGGTTTTAAGATTTCCTATGACGGAATCTCCCCTCTCCCCATAAAACTCCAGACTCTTACTACATTCAAACCCCCTACTAACGTAGCTTAAACAAGATCTTTACTTGGTTTCCTGAAATGCTTTAATCCTTTGATACCGTATGATTCCTCTTAGTCTCATAAATATTTCAGGCTATTTTGACCCTTATAATACGAGTTTTTAAGGTTTATTTGGCATTTTCTGATTCACAGAGCTTGGATTTCGAAGCAAATGTGAAAATTTGAAATTATTTACACAGTGAAACCGACGCTGTGCAAAGTGGACGCTTTTTGAAAATCTGCAAAATCATGCAATCTTTGCGTTGCAATTTTGAAAAATTTATTAAAAATAAACAAAGTGATTTTTGGTTCAAAAAATATTTTTTATACGTCACTATGGTGTAATTAATGATTTGTTAAAAAAAAATTTAAATAACTTATATGCTGCATACTAGGGCCTTTTAAACCCATGATTCCATACGAACTCATTCGGGATATGCTACGAATTGTTTATGTTTTTTTCGTTTTTTTTAAACTTTGATTATTTTAGTTCATTTTCATAAGAATGATTCAATTAGTGCTGTAAATAAGAAGATTTATAAATTTACCCAATTCAGTGGTAAATATTACCACTTTTCG
>JABUQX010084817.1:22500-28824 GCA_015478945.1 Trachelipus rathkii | reverse complement strand
CTGTTGTGTGTGTGTACATATATATGTGTGTGTATTGCATTATATGGGTCAGTATGTTTATTCGTACGTTAAAGGAAAGCTCATATTTTTAATATAGTTTACGAATGACGCAAAGGAAGAAGCTATTCCGAAATAATCTTCACGCCGTTTTAAACAGTCATGGTGACAGGTCAGCTTAAACAGCACCCTTCTGTTTTCTATGACGCAGTCAGTGACGCAATCCAATAAAAATCTGATTGATGACGTAGTGATGCACGTAATGATTCCTGTTTGATGACGTATGAGCAAAAAGGGATTGCGTGAAAGGTTTGATGATATTTTCAGATATTATCAATATGATATTTCCTTGTAAAGAAATAGAATTTTGACAACAAATAAACCCCATGTGTGTGTGTGTGTGTGTGTGTGTGTGTGTGTGTGTTGTGTGTGTGTGTGTGTGTGTGAATCATTCGTTTCCATTTTCAATTTAAGATGAAGACGGAAGAGTGAGGCTGTGGACAAAAAAAAAAAAAAAAAAAAGGAAAAATTAATTAAACAAAGTTTTGAGCTGGTCTGGTAACAAAAATTTTTTCCCACACTTTTTCATATATACTATATATCATATATTATATATTATATATATATATTATATATAATATACTATACTATAGTATATATATATATTATATAGTATATATATATAATATATATATATAAATATATATATATATATACTAAATCATACTTAATATATTAATATATATATTATATATATATATTATATATATATATATATACTATTATATATATATATATATATATATATTATATATTTATATATATATATATACTATTATATATATATATACTAATAAATATATATATATATATCCGTATATTATATATATAACTATTATATTATATATAAGTATATAATATATATATATATATATATATATATATATATATATATCTATATATATTATCATATTTATTACCTTATATATTATATATATAATAGCCTATTATTCTATATATATATATTCTATATATATATTATATATATTATATTATATAACCTTTTTAATTCACAGAATCCTGCAGGGCCCGCACTGCGGGCGGGCCCCGGAGTTCGAGGGGCCCCTTACAGAGTCCAACTGTGAAACCAAACGGAAAAATTAAATTCTTCTCATTTGTTAATAAACAATAGTCAGCTGTTTCACAAAAAAAAAAAAAAAAATTCAATCGCATTATTAAACAATTTCTTTTAATTTAATAAAATAAGATATCTTTTCAAAATACTCGTATATACCTGAATAGACCTAAAAAATAGGTACCGGAAATATTCTCCAGTTTTCGATTCTCGTTTTCGGTCGACTCTTCCCAAAATGATGGCAGATGTTATATTCAGGGTTGTATATTAAGGTACTTTCTTTAACTATCTAATTGTGGCTTGCTCAGGCAAGCATATCTCTAACACAGCGTTTCTCAACCTTTTAAGTCTCGCGACCCCCGAAAGTCCAAAACGCATCAAGTTAGTAACCTCGCGACCAAATAATTACCCATGCTACTCTACTTATATATATTATATATTATATATATATATAATACTATATATATACTATATATATATTATCATAAATATATATATATATATATATACTATATATATATATAATATTTAATTGCCTTAATAAAAGATGCTTTTCGATGCATATTGTATATAATTTTATTTTTATTTAAGCTATTAACTTTTATAACATACAACTTGTGTAACATTGATTTTAAAATATTTTTATTTTTGTTACGACCCACCGCGACCCACCGCGACCCACCGCTATATCCGCTCGCGGCCCCCTTGTGGGGGTCGCGACCCCGGTTGAGAAACGCTGCCTTTACACTATAGAATGATGGCGATCAGGCGGGGGCGGGGGAAGTTATTTAAGTTATTTTTTTAATATGTTTAAATGAATTTGTTGCAATGCCTTCGATTGTTATTAATTAGTGGTGAAGTGTTGTTTGTTATTAGTTTCGGCTTCATTTGATTACTTTCTTAATTTATTATATATATAATATATACTATATATATTATATATATATATTATATAATATATATATTATATTATATATAAACTATTATATACTATTTAATATATATTTATATATATTAATATTATAATTCTATATTTATTTATAGCTTTTATTATAATATTATATATATATATATAACTCAGCGTTTACATTAGCGGTCATATGTATCTTAAAAACTCTTAATACTACAGCTAAAATGAATACATTTTTGGAAATATAAATTTTATTTATGAAAACAACTTAAAAAAATTAAAAAAATCTCGAAAAAAACAAAAAAGTGAAATAAAAATGTGTAGAAGAGAAATTTTTTAAAGTTATTTTTGGAGGGTAATATGGAATTTAATGGCTCGTTTTCTTGCGTAGTTTTTTTTTTATACTGAAAAAGTGCGTCGGTACTCATTTACTGGGCATTGTAATCTTTTTTAAACTGTTATTATATATTGCCATTACTTCAAAGTAAATAGTGAAAACTCATTAAATCTTGAGTCTTTCCCTTTTTTTTAAAATTTTGGTAAGAATTTATATATTAATATATACTATTATAATATATATATTATATATATATATACTATATATCTCATATATTAATATATATATATATTAGTTATATTACTCTCTCTCACTATATTTATATATATATATGTTCCTCGTCGGCCTCGAGCCCTTCGATTTCTGTATATATATTACTATATATATATATATTATATATATATATTTATACTATATATATATACTCCTATATATATATATATATTATATATATATATTATACTATATATATATTAAGTATTTAATTGTTGTGCCCGTGAGAAGAGATTTAGCGATGTCAGAACCCCGTTACAATTGAACTGTTTTTAGAGATGGCAGAATGTTTGATAGAATTTTTCCATTTTAACACAAACATATTAATTGTTATTTGATTAACTTATTTTATTACATTAATCATATACTTAAATAATCCTTACATTTTCATAGCTAAATTTTACGCTGATTCCAAAAATGTAATTCCTTTTCTTACTGTCGCATTAATGGTCTTTTTAAGATACAATATGACGGCTAATGTAAACGTTGACCATATAATATATATATTATTTATTAATAATTTTATATATATATATATATAATATTTATTTTATATTATATATATATATATATATTTATTATATATACTATATATACTTATATTATTATAATAGTATATATATATAGGAATATATAATTAAATATAGAAATAATAATGTCGGTTAAACGATGTTATTTGAGTGGTTCGCAAAAAGAAAAAAGAAAAAATCAGACAGTCGAAAATGTAGCAAACTTCCAAAGATTGATTCATTTTTTCAAAAATCCTGCGTCCCAGTTAAATATTGATTGTATTGCTTCTACATCGAGCTCTGTGACTTATTGAAATCAGAAGTCACTAAAGAGGTAAAGGATAGTTCAAAAGAATGTGAAACCGACGTTAACAATGACGATTGATAGATGCGTTATCGAAAACTCTACCGTGGCTAAGATTTCAAATAAAAACAAAAATCCCAAAATGACATTGGATTTTTTCCTATCTTCTCTATTCTAAGGAAGCATGGAGAAAAAATTTTAGCCGGTGAACCATGCCGTCCTTTAGGTCCCTATTCCTAAGATATAAATTTCAAACAAGATCATTCAAGTGTTCTGAATATTTATTCATATGCAAACGTATAACTGGCCAAAAATCGATAAGATATTGTATTGTTATTCTCCCAAATTAGATGTTGTTTATTGTGAGCCTTTTTGGCTGTTCAATGAATGCCTGAATCAAGAAGTGGGTATAGGCACTTCGTGATTGGCAGGGGTCTAGTGAGAAAATTTAGAAATATGAATTAGCAAATCAACATTTACCCGCTTTTATGACTGCATGGTCATTCTTGGAAGAAAAATAAAACTATCGTTGATCAAATCTCGGAGGAACATAGGAAGTGGAAAAACCTTTTTACCCGCATTATCGATGTGGTAAGGACACTGGCAATGTGTTCATTATCATTTCGTGGTCATAGAGAAAATACATAATCCATTGGTCCCGAGTCTGGAAACTTTTTGAATATTGTTGATCTACTCTTTCGATATGACTCTTTGCTTAGAGCTCACTTAGCAAATGAGAAAAGTAGAAACAAGTATTTACATCATGAAATACAAAATGACATGATTAGTTTACTTGCATGTTCAGTTAGGAAAACATTATTATTCAGAATAATCTCAGCTCCGTATTATTCATTAATTCTAGACACCACACAAGATATCTCCAAAAGAGATCAGTTGAGTATTGTGATTAGATATACAACACTGACAGAAAAAAAAATCCAGGAGAAAATTCTCTGCAGATACAACGAGTCCTTTTAGGGTTTCGTAGAAGTCAGTGATCAAACAAGTGAAACATTTGAGAATTCAATATTGTTATATTTCAAGGAAAAGGGAATTGATATTCAAAAATGTCGAGGACAAGGCTACGATGGCGCGTATAATATGAGTGGACAGTACACTGGACTACAGAGAAAAAAATATAGTTCCAACAGCTGAGTACGTACATTGTGCAGCACATAACCTGAATCTCGTGCTGAATGATTCAGTCTCTAACATTACCGAGGTTAGTCAATTTTATGATATTGTTCAGCAAACGTATGTTTTTTCGTTAGCGGAGGTTTACCCCGTTGGCAAGCTCTCAACAAACACACTAGAAGGATGAACTAGCAAGGAAATAGATTATCAAAAGTTGTGTCGACAAGATGGGGCATCCGAAATGATTGCCCTTTGGCATTTGAAACAAAAATCTTTCAATGATTTAATGAAGTGTTTCTAACGAAAATTATACGCTCTAGTTCACAATAAACAGGAGTAGCAAAGGCCCTCGCCATTTAGGAAACATCTGGACTCTCTCTCTTCCAGTTTATACTAAATGATCACCCTACCAACAAAAATTCTTCGCAAACACATTAGCAGAGCTTTGAAAGTCCTGGTTCACATAAGTAAGTCAGTTGATCTTCATAAAGCATGTTTCTTCCTGAGTCACCAATGAAGAATTACAACATTTGAGGAGAAACTTCTTCCGAATTTCATGTGAAACTAAAAAACAGGGAAACGCGACGAAACTGCTTTAAGCGTTATTTTGAGAAATGACGGACTACAGATAGACATCCTTGAAAGCTTTTGAAATAAATATATTTAATACATCGCTGGATATTGCAATTAATCAGATCAAAAATAGACTTCGTTAGTTTACGATAACGGTTGCGAAACTTTTCATTTTTGGAAACAAAAAGCTTAACAAAACTGACTGAGGAGGAAGGAAATTTCAGAAAAAGTAAACATCCTCATAAGCAAATACCCTAGTGACATTACTTGCAATCTAATTGCTGAAGTGTTATTATTTAGAAGTTTATTAGGTAAAGAGATCGATTCGAAAAGAAATATCAGAGATATTGCCCGACTACTTATCGAAGAAAACGGCTTCCTGTTAAGTAGCTTTCCCGAACTAATAGCAACAATACAGCTATATTTTACTCTACCAGTTACAACAGCAACTGCAGAGAGAAGCTTCTCAAAATTAAAACTTATAAAAAATTACTTGAGAAGTACTATGAAGCATTCAATACTGAAGCGACTTGGGCATTCTGAGTATCGCAGCATGAGAAAACACGAGCAATAATATGATCAACGCTAGTCACGTATATTCTTCTTCAAGAAGCGAGAATTAGGAAAAATTTAAGAAGGTATATATATTATATATATAATATATATATATATAATAATATATATATATACTTTATATATATATATAACTATATTATTAATATTATATACTATATTATTATATATAATATATATCTCATTATATATATATATATATATATATAATATTACTATATATATAAACATGCATTAATTTGTATGTAAAATTAAAAGCCCAGTAATCACTTGTAATCTTTAATAATTTATGATGGAATAAAATGACTTACAGGGTCTATATAATATATATAAATATATTACTAAAATATATATATATATATATATATATATATATATTATATATATAATATAATATATATATAAATATATATATTTATATATTATATATATATATATATATATAATAATTGAGGGCCCAGCAAAATTCTTGCGGGAGGGCCCCGAAGACGTGGTGCTAACTGTAATATATATATATATATATATATAATTATTATATATATATATATATATATATAATATATATATTTAATACTATAT
>JABUQX010084817.1:15000-17500 GCA_015478945.1 Trachelipus rathkii | reverse complement strand
GTTCGGGGGTAAATGATAAATTTGTTTATTAGGGAGATCTTGAATGCCAGGAGTGGGAAGAGAGGACCGATGGGGAGATTATAGGTCCATTTGGCGGTAGGGGGAAAGGACCATGATAGAGAGAAATAGTCTGTTCTAGAATTTGCTGTTGATAGAGAAGAGATGATAATTGGGAGAACTTGGGTTCAAGAAAAGTGAAAAATCATAAGTATACATGGAAGAGTGAGATAACGGGTGGGAGGGCGATATTGGATTATGTGTGTATAAATAGAAAGGATAGGGGCAGATTACTAAATGTAAATGTATTCAGAAGGGCAGGTAGGGGGTTATCTGATAACTATTTGTGGTTGCTAGATTAAGGGTAGGGGAGAGGTAACGGTTAGGGAAAGAGAAATAAAGAGGGAGACTAGATGGTCATTAAAACGGTGGAAACAAAATTAGATTGAGGGCAATGTGTAGCGAGGGAGTTTATGAGGGTAATGGAGGATAAGTGGACGGGACGTGAGAGGGGACGGGAAATTAGGGAAGTGGTGAGGAGGAGTGAGATGGATTTAAGAGACAAATTTTGTGCCACAGAGGCCAGAAGGATATGTGGTGTAAAAATGTGGGAGCAAGTAGAAGGAAGGAAAGGTATGGTGGAGTGAGGAGGTGAAAGATGTTGGTTGAAAAAGAAAAAGAGGTTATATTGTGAAATGGTTGGGATAGGAGAAGAAGCGTGGAGGGAATATAGAAGGGTTAGAGTGGAAGCAAAGAGGGCGCTGGAGAGGGCGAAAAGAAATGCAAATAATGATTATGGAGAAAAGTGACAGAAAATTTTGTGAAACCGGGGAGCCAAGAATATTCTGAAAGAAGTAATATAAAAAAAGAAGAAGATGGAGGGGTTAGGGAGAGCGGTTAAGGAGAGAGGAAGGGGATTATGGATAGGAGGGGAGGCTAAGGGAGGAAAAGATGGGGGAATACTCTCTTAGAGGATTATTGAATTGAAATGGGTGGAGAGATGAGGCATGATTTACCAAGAGGTGAGGGTGGGGGGAAGTGGGGCAGGAAGGGGATTTGGAAATACAAATGGATGAAATTATTAGGGCGTTAACTAAAGGGAAATAAGGACAGTCCAACAGTCTAGATGGTGTGAGTATGGAAATGTTACAGAATGGGAGGCAGAGGGGTGGAGGATTGGCTGTATAGCGTTATATAATTATTATTGGAGGAGGGGAGGTTCCACAGAGGGGATTGGATGGTTGTTTGCTGTTCCCCTGGTATTAAAGGGAAGGGATAGGATGGAGTGTGGGAATTATAGAGGTATTTTAGTCTTTTGAGCATGTAAGTAGGGAAGTGATATGGGGAGAATACTAATTTGGAAGGGTTGAGATATTTAACGGAGAGAGTGGGGGAAGAACAAGGAGGATTTTTAGCGGTAGGAAGCGGGGCCTCTGTGTGGAATCAAGTATTCACGATTGAAGATGCTTGTGGGACAAGGTATAGAAAAGGGACACGGAGTTTACGGGTGTCTTCTTGATCTGGAGAAGCATCATGATAGAGTGATGAGGGGGGAATTATGGAAGGTGCTGGAGGAATTTGGGTAGGGGGTAAATTAGTTAAAGGTATTAGGGCCCTTTATAGGAATAGCAGAATGTGTGATGAGAGTATTAGGAGGGGAGAGTGATATGTTTGGGGTAAAGAGAGGGTTAAGATAGGGATGTGTAATGTCACCGTGGCTTTTCAATTTTTTTATGGAGAGTGTCTGCAGAGGAATGATGAGGGGGGGGAGAGGGTGGAATTGATGGATAGGGTTGATAGATGGTGAAGTAATCATCTGATTGATGATACTGGCCTTGAGTGGGCGTAGAATCAGAAGGCTGTAGTATTGGTGAACCGCTCTTCGCGCCGAGGTGTGTGGAAATAAGGGTCTATAGGATAAACCCCAGGAAAGAGTTATAGTTGTGTTTGAGGAGGATGAATACAGGATGTAGGGAATAGTGGTGTTAGAGATAGAGTAAGTGAGGTGTAGTATTAGAAGAAGTAAGTTTTCGTAATTTAGGTGTGATGGATGTTGGTAGGAGGAGGGATGAAGGAAGAGATAGATCACAGACTAGGAGAAGGAATGAGAGCATGGAGTGGTCTGAGGGAATTATATGGAAAGTAGGTGTTCTCGATATATATATAGTGATATTGTCAAGTGTGATGTCATCCAGCGTTGCCTCTCTCAAAGGGGTGTGAAACTGAGGTGAGCAGGTCCAAGGAAGGATAGCTGGAAGTGTTGGAGTAGAAGAGGGTGAGAGCGGTATTGTGGGGTTAGCAAAGAGCGTGAGAGGATTAAGAAAAATGGGTGATACGACGAAGAACTGATGTGATTGGGTAAAATAGGTTTGGTGAGAAGATGCGGTAGAAGGGTAATGTTATAGGATGGTTGGAATTCTGGAGTGAAGATTTAGGAACAGAGGGTGGTTAGGGGAGTTTGGGAGGCGGAGGGGATATGAAGGAATGCAAGAGGAAAGGGGGC
>JABUQX010084817.1:5000-12500 GCA_015478945.1 Trachelipus rathkii | reverse complement strand
AGGCCCATGTGGAATTTTTAATATCTCTATTTTTTATGATCTTGTGATTTAGTCGGATGCAGATCTAAGTAATATAAGCTTAGTATATATTTATAAAGTTTTCATTTAAAGGCCTCATAGAAGACTTTCATTTTGTGAAGACACTAAATCAAAATCACGTTATATATATATACTATTATATATATATATATATATAATATATTATATATATATATATATATATATATATTATATTATATATTATAATATATATATTATATTATCTTATATATATAAATTATATATTTATATATATACCCTATATATATATTATATATATATTATTAATATTATTATATATTCTATATATATATATATATATGATATATATATATATCATATTTATATATATAATATATATATATATATATATATATATTATATAAAAAGCTATAAAAACATGTACTATATATTTAACACCTGTAATAAAGACATAAGATTAAATATATATAGATATATATATATATATATAATATAATTTTAAAATTAATATATCTCTAAAAAATATATATATATATATACCAATATAATATATATCATATATTATATATATATATATTATATAATATATATACTTATCTTTATCGATACTGTCTAATCTAGTTATATCTATTATAATATATATCATTATTTATTTATTCTTTAACATAAATATATTATTGTATAATATATTATATTTATGATACTTATATAGCTGATTATACACATCTGGAACTGTACTATATGATATATGATATATATATATAAACTATATTACTAATATTATATATATATATTATTATCTATATATCATTATACATATATTAATACTTATACTATATATGCGGACAGGAGCTCTAGCAACCCGCCCCCTTTACCTTTTTGTTTGTAGACCTCCTGGACCAAGCATGGATCTTATGTGCCTAAGAACCAATCTTCTGGGAGCTCTGGAAGGGACACAAGTTTCCGAGACGAAAATGGAAGAGGTGCTAGTCTCACACTGAAAAGTGTGAAACCTACTCAGGAGTCATATAACTCAAGGACTAGCATCAAAACCATTGCGCCGAGAAATGTTTTTCTTGAGTGCTCTAGGATAAAGGGTTTCGGGGCCAGAGAAGATGAAAATGTTGGTCCAACTGACACGAGCGAAAGCCATCTCATAATCCACCACTCCGACGGTCGATATCCTCTGGTTCCTACTATATATATATATAACTATATATATAATATACTATATAGTATATATAACTATATATATTATTTAATATACTAAAATATTAATATATATATTTATATATATATATCTACCTAACAAAACTTTATCTAACTTTTTGCGTATATATATAATATATATACCTATCTTATATATATAACTTATATATATCATATATATATATCATATATTACTATACTACTATATAACTATCATACTAGGATACCAGCATTCGTGCTTCACGCACAGGCAGGCATGTTCGCTCTACCTCTCCGAATACACACCGGACTGATCTGGATCTCTGTGCCAACAAATATAATTTCGCATCTTCGAAATAAAATATCACAAACCTTTATAAACGGATAAATTTATTATAGATTAAAATAGATTCTATCTGCTTTTTTCTCCTTAACACTAGGACCATCCTAAATAATTTTTGGGATTATTCTTACCTTCAAAAATAGAACGATATTCTTTTACATTCTTGTCTCAAGAAATATATCGTTCGGATGATTTTCATGTTCATCGCCGCCAAGTCTTCCTTCTAGTTAAACCAAGTTAGAGATTGGATGATCTCTCATGTCTATTTCCTCTTTTGGCCAAGACTTTAGATGATGCATATCCTACCTCTATCTTTGATCTTCTCTGAGGCTGAATCCAACTAACTTACTTTCAATTCTTCTTCTTATACTGTTAAACACTTTCCAGTTTCCACCTCTGGGTTCCATTGATCACATTCTTATCTTGTAGTAGTAATGATTCCAGCATTCGGTGAGGAAGCGATTTTGACACTTCAGTGCTGCAAGCTTGTCGTACATTTTTGATTTCCCGAGGGATGATTACCACCTCGGCGGCGGGAGTCCCTCGCTGCAAACCATGATTGAACTCTGCCTGTTCTAATTCTACTCGTCACAGGGACGCTGTTTTCAGAAACACAGTCGCTGCAAACTCTAGAAACTAACGCTTCATTTATTTCATCCCTGAACCGTGTTGAATATATTCTTTGTAACATTTGAAAATTTTCAGCAAAATCTTTTATTATTTTTTTTTTTACATGAAGCCACCACTCACAGCCAGACCCCCTTTTCAAAGAGGGGGTAGGATTATAAAGTAAATGAATGAAAGAAAATCCACCCAATCCCAATCGTAACACAAATTTCCCAGGTCTTAAAGAGAGGGAGATTAAATGCAGCAGAAATAAACAGATGATGGAAAGCAGGTTCATAGAAGAAAGGTGGCAGGAAAAAAGGAGACGCCACAACAAACAAGCCTGGAAATTCCAATATTTCCACAACATTCAGGAGAAAGCAGGACACCCCTCGTGGAACAAAGGCGACACAATGTTAGTGGAATACGAGAGGTCAACTCTCTCGAACATCTGCCGTTGTAGTACCTATAGTAAAAAGATAATTCACCAGTGTCACGCTGAAGAAATAGATGGTCATGGAAGTCTGAAAGTAGGGGACAGTTTATTAGTCTTTCAGTCTTAGACTCAACCCTATCCTAAAGAAGAGTGGAGCCGGAGTTCCACTTCCCAAATGGGAGAACAGTTCTCCATACAAAGGCGGATAGGACCCTTATCTAATTGGAGTAACTGTTCGGAAGAAAAAAAATTTCGCAACCTGAAAAAAACTCCTTGATACTTTGAGGAAACCTTTAATATTTCCTGTTCATCTTTTCCAAGCTCTTTTTATTACTTTTCAAAAATTTTAACAAATTTTATTCTTCCCATTCTCTCCTCTTATTTTTTTCTGCTAAAACTAAATTTATGGATACACATTCATACAGGACTGTCGGCACTAATTTAGACAAATATATTTACAGAATATTTGCACTACTATTTGTCAACTATGATATAAATATTAAATATATATATAGTAAATCTATATTGCGCATATTATCAATTTATTTAATGTTTTCACATTATATTAGTATATTACATTACTTGATTATTATATATTATATACTTACTTATTTGTATATTTAAATTTGCATACAATATATATTTATTTTTATTAGTAATAATTTACGCAATGATGAAGCTAAATTAATATCCATCGAAATATATTAACAGATGCTATATGAAATAACTTCTCATTTCTCACAAATAATATAGACAATCAGCAGAAAATTTTTTTATATTGCACTTTTTAAGGTAATCGTTCGATTGAAAATATGAGAAAACCATATTATATATACATTTTTTATATAATATTTTAGTTGAGCAGCTGGCTTTTTTTGTTATGTGTTTATTACCATTGTTGTTTTTATGTAGTTTTAAACCATGGTTTTTAAACCAATAGGTTTATATATCAAATCGGTTTTAACCACTCACCCTACCACTGATTCTATATATTTAGTAAGGTATGATAGTCGAATTATATATATATAGTAATAATATTACTAATATACTATTTTTATAATTTTATTATTATAATAATTTTATTATTTTGTCAGTATATATTTTTATATATGATGATAATATATTATTATTAATATATACGTTACTATTTTGAGACTGATAATTATTATTATTTTATATTTATTTTATTATTATTTTATTTATTACGATTTATTTATTTTTATTGTATTATATTATATATATATAATCTATTTATATACAGTATACTATTAATTTTCTTTCTTTCTTCACCCTCCTCTTTGCCCCAAGATTGGGGGTAATAGGTGTCTGTATCAAGCGATCGCGAAAAGATATAAGGTCAGTATTTGGAGAATCAGTAGACAAACGTAGCGTTAAAATATGTATGCACAGCCTCTGACTATGATTGACCTTACCTCTCTGTAGGTTCCATGTGAGAGTTAGTGAGAGTTTTTTTAGCTCGTCACATCGAGAGACAGAAAGATCCACCTAGGGCATCATAGGGAACTGGCGACGGACGTACCTACACTTAATGTGTAAATCGTTCGGCAATGGCTAATAATGTGTGGGTTGGTCATCCCTGGCCACATGAGGTGTCACAGACCATGCCGGCCCATTTTATCTTATATATCTCTTTTTCCTTGCAAGGAGGAACTCTTCTTCATTTCCCAAGTTGTTGAGTCCATATTTCTCAAAGTATCTCTGCCAAACGGTCATCTATTTTCTCTTTCTCTTAGACATTCGTTACTCTGTATTAATTCTCACTTTCTCTTTCGAGTCTCCGTCTCGTTGTCGGTTTTTCTCTTAACTATCATCTTTTTATCCTATCTTTATACATTGGTATTGGTCTGCTTTTTAATCGGATCCTACTATCTATTCTATTTTTTGCCTTTCCATTCTTATGACCTTATATAGCTCTATCTAATCATTACTTTCATTTTATATTCCGGTTCTTTACCTCCTTTCTTCACATCACAGCCTTTACTCTTCTATATTATCTTTTTAGCCTTTGCTTGCTTTTATCTATTATTTCTTTTCTTCTACAACTAGCACACCCCTAATGATTGTCCAATCTGAAACATTAGAACTTAGATCTATACTTTCTTATTCCCGACCCATAGTCTCACATACCGATACAATATCACATGGTAAACAACATACCCGCTTTTATTTAGTTAAGACTCCATAGCACAGCTTCTTAGGATTAGTCCCCTTTGCATTCACCACGATTTTAATTGCAATTCCAATCTAAACTCTTGCAATTTTACAACAAGTTTCCATTACATTTCTGCATCTGTAGGTTTCTTGCCTTCTCATCAACATATTATCTCTAATTTTTAAACTCAGACACTGTTCTTTACTTTAGTTTCTGCTCACTTTCTATCTAACATAATACTTCACACTGAGTGAGTGTTCTCACTCACACCAAAAATTTAATATTATCTGAAAATTTACTTTCAAAGCACATCCTGTATCAAAAGCTCTTTTTTTTTGCTAAATCGGTTGCTCAGTTTGATACTGCATAGTGCATAATACTTTTCCATAGTACTCTACTCAGGCTCCACTTAATCCTGTATCAATTAATTCGCATTATTAATAGGTTAGGGCTCACTCCTCTCCATCTCAACTCCATTCTCCACATTCTATACATTTATTGTAAATCATTTCCTAGCCATCTTTCCACTTCATAATTCTTTCATAACCCACATCCATATACAAAAAAATCAAAATACATATTGTATATTATTATACTTTATTTATATTTTTATTATTTCTGTTTTATAGTGTTTTTTTGAGTGGGTGTTTATGGGTTTTTAGCTATTTTATTGGTTATAGGTATACGTTTGGTTTATTTATTATATGTTGTTGTTTTAATTTATTATTGTTATTTTATATATTTTTATATAATCTTATATGAGTGGTTAGTATTTGATATGAGATATATGTGTGAGATAGTTGTTTATTAATAGTATAAATAGGGTAGTTTTATGGTATTGTTTTGATGATAATTGGCACGGAATTATAGTATTGTTTCAATATCTAGAGTGTTTTTTTTAATGTTATATTAGTTTGTATTTATTAATTTTATATTGTGTATTTATGTTTTTAGGTAGTTTATTATTTTATAAGGTGTATTTGATCTATATGTTTATATGTATAATTAGTTTAGGTGGTTTAAGGGTTACGTTTTGTTTTTTTTATTTTTAATTTATATTTATTGTAGCTACAGTCTCCGCAAAAAAGCTTTGCAATCTCATATTATATGTAATGATAGCGTTAAGGTGATTTTATTTTTGTTATTTTGTTATATTATGTTTGTATATAAGGGTTTGGGATTAAGGTATTATTGATTTGTTTAGTTATTGAGTTATGACTGTTATTATTATATATTATAGTGATATTTTGTTTTTGTTTATATATATATAGTTGTAGTATTATATTTTTTTATGTTTATAAACTTTTATATGTATATTTTCTTTTTATTTTATTTTTTTATTCGTATTTTATATTTATTTGTTTTGTTTATTTTTTTTTTTTTTTTTTTTTTTTTTTTTTATTATTATTTAATTAGGTATTGATTTTATATTTATTATATTTTTTTTATTTAGTTTTACTTATTTAGTTTATTGTTTATTTATATAAATTGTTATTTGGAGTGATCGTAGAAACATTTTTATTTTATGAATGGTAGTTATTAGGTGTGTGAGATTAGATATGTGATATGTTGATATTATATATTTATTTATTTTTATATGTATATTATTTATATATATATATATATATTTTATATATATTAATATTATTATATATATTTTATATTTAATATATTATATGTATATTTATTTATTATATGTATTCTATTTTATTATTATTATATTATAGTAATATTATATATATATATTTTATATAATTTTATATATTTTGTTAATATTTATTTATATTGTATATATTATATTATTATAACTATATTTGGTTTATTGATGAGAGAGAGAGAGAGAATAGAGAGAGAGAGAGAGAGAGAGAGAGATGAGAGAGAGATGACGAGTAGAGAAGGATTGATGAGAGGATGAGAGAGAGTATGAGTAGAAGAGAGAGAGAGGAGAGAGAGAGAGAGAGAGAGAGAAATTAATTTATTGTCAGTTAGTGTTAATTAATTAAATAAATGCAATTAATCTTACAAAATCTTCGAAAAAAATAATTATAGTGTTTCAATTGAAATAAAAAAAATATATATTTTACGATGAAATTAGAACAATTGTAGTAAATTTAGTAAATCACTTGTCTTTTATTTAGTTTACATTTTTACAGCGAAAATATAAGTAGGTGATAAAATGAACACGTGTAGAAATATAAAAGTCAAAAATAGTTTTGAAAGAAGAAGAAAAAAATATATAAAAGTCAAAAATAGTAATGAAAGAAGAAGAAAAAAAAGACTTAGAAAATGAAATCACATTTAATAAAATTTATTTGAGCTTTTAAAATGAGAAATTCAATTTTTATGAAACCCATGAAAAGAAAAGAAAGAAAAAAAAAGTGAGAATTTTTATTTGACTTTCTAAAATTTGCATATAATCATATCAGAATGAGTTTCAGAAATGTGGATTCAAACTAACAGTCAAATCCACGGATTTATCTTAAGATATACGCTCGGCTTTATCTTATCAGAAAAGGTCGGAATTTTGATGACTAAAATAAAGTCTTGATATTATACCTTCAAATTAATTTGATTTATAGCTTAATTACCACCTGTTAATTGAATCTATTTATTATTAAAGAGAGTTTATGGTTTATTCATTTCCGTTTTACGTTGAGTAATTAATTAAAACTCGGAAGCACCTTCTCTCTCGACTCTAATAGCAACAGATTAAATCTTCAATTCGTTTTCTAA